>CAUYON010003617.1:0-20857 GCA_963573935.1 Arctocebus calabarensis
TCAGCCTCCCTAGTAGCTGGGACTACAGGCGCCCGCCACAGCGCCCGGCTATTTTTTTGTTTTGCAGTTCAGCCGAGGCCGGGCTTGAACCCGCCACCTTCAGTATATGGGGCCGGCGCCCTGCTCGCTGAGCCACAGGAGCCGCACTAGAAAGAAAATTCTTGGATTCACTCTAGAGCAGTGTTTTCAACCTTTTCTGCCTCACAGCTCACTTGATCCTATAGTTAACATGCATGGCACACTAAATTGTGTTAATCATACAAAGAGTAAAAAAAAAAAAAAAAGGAATATACTTACTGTGTTTTAAACTTTTTTTGAAAATTATGTAATTAATGATCTTGAATAATTTTTGAGGCACCACTAAAGTGGTGAATCTTGAACAAATTTTGAGGCACCACTAAAGTGGTGAATCTTGAATAAATTTTGAGGCACCACTCAGCACACCAGTGCACTATGGCACATTGGTTAAAAATCACTGCTCTAGGCCTACTAAATCAGAAACTATAAGGGTGGGATAATCACGAATACAGAGATTACTCTCATCTTCTGATTTTTTTTTTTGAGACACAGTTTCACTTTTATCACCCTTGATAGAGTGCCATGGCCTCACAGCTCATAGCAACCTCAAAATCTTGAGTTTAAGCTTTTCTCTTGCCTCAGGCTCCAGAGTAGCTGAGACTATAGGCACCTGCCACAACACTGGCTATTTGTTGTTATTGGTTTAGCAGGCCTGGACCAGATTCAAACCCACCAACCTTGGTGCATGTGGTCAGCACTCTAACCACTGAGCCAGGTGCCCAGCCTGATCTTATTTTAATACAAAATGATTGAGTTTACATTGAAGAGGGAAATGTGACTCAATGTGCTTCAGCTGACCACTAATCACTTTCACTGAGGAAGTAGGTAAATGCAAGGGCTGTCTAACTTTATGATTTTGTTTGCTCCATGTCTCTTTATGGGAAACAGAAAGATTTGTCATGAAGATAAAACCAGCCAAGGGACTTTGGCCCTAACTTACACTTACTAGATGTCTGCTTACTTAGCCATAAAATAGGGCAGGAAACATTATCCTGCTTTGAGAAGATGCCTGAAGTGCAGGTTTGGCCCTCTGGCCATAGGTGATGAATCCAGGGTATACAACTAACCTGTCTTGGTTAGAGCTCCTATAGTTTGTTATACAGTGGGTGGCTTAACACATTGACCAGTCATGAGTTACCTGGTAGTACGGATGGTTTCTGTGTAAAATTGCCAGTCAACAGTGTGTTAAGATGTTAGAGGTGCTAAGTGATTCTGTATTACAAACAGCTGAGAGATGAGGAGGGGAGAAAGAATAAAATTGGCTGAATTTGGGACTACGGAAAATTGAGACTGGGAGAAATGTATCAGGGAACTGCTGCTATGTTAACACATTGCTGACTGGCAGTTTTTATACAGAAACTATCCATGTTACCTGGTAACTCATGACAAATCAGCAATATGTTCAGGAACAAACATTATTTCTCACAGTTCTGGAGGCTGGAGAGTCCAAGATCAAGGTGCCAGTAGATCTTGTATCTGGTTAAGGCCTGCTTCCTGGCTTGCAGATGGCTGTCTTCTCAATGGCAGGGAGCAGAGGGAGAGATTCCATGCCTCCTCCATTTTTATAAGGGCACTAATCTCATCATAAGGGTTTCACTCTCATGACCTACTCTAACCATAATTACCTCCCAAAGGCCTTACTTCCAGATACCAGCACATTGGGGATGCAGATTTCAATATATGAATTTTGAGAGGACATGTTCAGTCCATAACCTGACCTGAGTGAGCCAATCTGACCTTTTTGAGAAGTTTGGGATTCTGCAATGAGAAACACAGAAGCTGGAAGATAGCAGAGCTATCAATCAAGTTCTAGCAAGTTCTAGCAAGAAGGGATTTAATTCCTAGTGATGAAGCATCTGGGTCTTTTATTGGTTCCTGGCCTTCTGGGATCCATGAGATACCATGAATACTTCCAATAAACTCCTTTGCATGAGCTACTGTGGCATAGTAGCTCATGTCAATATAGTGGAAAAGGGGAAAATGTAGTCCCCACATTTTTGATATTCCTTCCTTTGAGAGGTGGAGGTCTATGCTCCACCAAAATAGTATTAATTGGTAATAGCAAGACTACTAGAATCCAGCAGAAGTTATGTTATACCATTTTCTGGGCCCAGGCTTTAAGAAACTGGCTATTTACATTTTCTTTCTCGTGGTTCTTGCTCTTGGAACTCAGCCCCCATATTGAGAGGAAGTTCTGCTTTCTCTCCAAGCTGCTCACGGAGAGGCCCATGTGGAGAGGAACTCACGACCAGCACTGCCTTACTAGCAGTATTATCGAGGCATTTTGGAAGCAGATTCTCCTGCCTCAATCCAGCTGTCCCAGCTGATGCCACATGGAGCAGGCACAAGCTGTCCCTGCCAAGCCCTACCCAAATTGCATGTTTGTGAGCAAAGTAAATCATTGCCTTTGGTATGACCCACTCTGTTTGGAGTGGCTGGGTACACAGCAATGGGCAAATGGAGCAGACAGCTAGAGTTCCCTTTTCTGCTGCTCCCACCCAGAGGCGTGGTCACACAGAGATTAAGCATTTAGGCTCTGTTTTCAGACTGTCTGGATTCAAAACCTGCTTTGTCACCTGCTAGATGTGATTTGGGGGCTAGTTGTGACATCTTTATGCATATTGGTTTTTCTCACTTGTCAAAAGCAGAGAGAAGAAGAAAAATAGTGCTTTTTCCTCAGGTTGTTGTGAGAATTAAGTAAGGTTATGCATGTAAAGTAGTTAGTGCAGTTCCTGACACAGTGAGTACAGAATCTGCAGGTAGCTGCTCTATCTTATTAATACAAGATTGCTTTCCAGGGATGGGCTGCAAGGTAGCGCACCTTAATGCGTGGAACCAGTTGAGGGGAGGTGAGCTGGGAAGAAATGAGGAGTCCTTGAGCCCAGCAAGGGGCCTCTCACCCACAGGGCATCTCACACACAGTTCGTTAAACCACCTCATATTGTCTCCTAGGAGCCAGACCACGTGAGCATGGTAAAACATTCTGGGGGCAAACATCAGCAAAAACGTCAGAGTATTTAAGGGTTTAGAGATCATCATTTACTATCAAGGGTTTACACAGAGGAAGTGCCTCAGGAAGGACACAAGCTTCAGGCAAGCTGGATGGCCACCGGAAAGCACAATGACAGCCACAAAATGCATAGGTAACATTGGGAAGGGAGACCCTTGCTGTCAATCCTCTGACGCTGTGGAGAGTCAATCAGGTCTTGTCACACTTCAGAGACCACACCTTCTGCTACCCCTGGGTGAACACTGCAGGCCCCTGAGAGAGGCCGCAGGGGACAGAAAGGCTGATCCGAACCTGGGGACTTTGCCACCACTGGAGTGGCTATTGGCTCACAAGTCCTGCACTCCTGGGAACAGCTTGTGAATCCCCTGTGGAAGAGCCCTCATGGGTTTTGTTTGCACAAAACATCTCTTCACTCCCTTGGCCATCTCAGTAAGATCCAGGGGAGAACCTGATCTTGGCTGCATCCACCATGTTCTTCGTCCTCCACCTGAGAGATGTAGACCTTGGGGAGCTGAGTCATGGGAAAGTCACCAGGGAGATGGCCAGCAAGCGCTGCTGCACCCACAGACGGCTGACGGCTCCTGCCCTTCTCCAGCCTTGGGCTGGCTTTTCCCTTTGATTCTGTGGCACACACCAGTATTTACCTAATAAATGCCACTTTTTGCTTAAGCTAGCCAGAATTTGCCATCCAAAGTGCCATAAAGGAGATTTTAAAAACCCAGCAAGTGGTCTACCTGCTGGGCACACAGTGAGAGTTAGAGGAGACGACATTGTCAAGGTTACTGGCCCGGTGCCTGGACCCAGTGTATTCACACAGACCCTGTTGTTCTTTTTCTTCTCCTGGGTGTGTGCTCAGGAGTTACCACCAAGGCCAGACTGCTCCGGGATATTTTCCTACTGCCTCCAGATCCTGCAGCCCTCCACCCATCTCATTTCCATGTTTAACATGATTTCTGAGTATGCTGTGTCATAATCACAGCTAAACATTCTGGGAGATTTATGATATTCCCTAGCTCTATAGATCAGGGACAATTTCTTTCTTTCTTTCTTTTTTTTTTTTTTTATAAATTATTACTTTTGCTGAGAGTTCAATATGCTATTGTCTAGCCAACGGCATTTTTCTCAATTAGATTTTAAGACTCATATGAAGGGAACTGCCCCCACCCCTACAGCAATATTAGATATGGCCACAAGCTTGGCCTGAGCAAGAAAAAAATTTGCTAGTGCCTCCTGGGGAGCTTCCAATGAGATGCTCTCTTGCAGCCCTATGAATTCCCACCTGCTGCTCCAGGACTGGCGTCTCGTCTCGTCGAGGCAGTTAAGGCTGTCCATGAGAAGAGCCCACAGCCACAGTGGGGGTCAGGTACTGGTGGTACAGAGAGGTCCCTACCAGAGGACATCAGCCTTGGAGAATGCGTGCCTTGTCCGGGTCTGGACTTCAGCCCTATAAGCTCAGAAATTCAATCTTTGAAGTTCCAGAAGTTATTGGATGCTTGACTGAGTAAACATAACCAGTGAGGGACCTGAGAACAAACCAGAAGGACAATTGAATAATTTCAAGCAGCCTGGAGGTTCACATCAGTTGGATGAGCACTTTTTCTCCCTGGAGGCATTGCTCCTTGGGAAGACAAGTTATCCCACAGTGGCTTGGCTCTCTCTGTGTCATGCGAAGTTGTAATGGCCCCAGGCTTCCCACAGCAGAGGAAGGGGGTCAGGCTCCATGATGTGGCCTCTCCCTCTCCTGCTTTAGGACTCTGGTTGACCACGCGCCATCCATGGATTCATTCTCCTTGCAAAGGGTTGATTCTATTGCAGGCCTAGAGCTCATTCTTTGTCCTGCAAACTCCTTAGTGAGCTGACGTTATGGCTTAACTTTCAGGAATCCTCAACTCCTTCCCTTTCACCTTCTTTGGGGTCTCTGTAATCACCCTCAGGTGGGTAGAATCCTGCATGTGAGGGTGGGGAGGGCCTTGGATTTGGGTGACTGATAGAATGGCAGTGCTATTCTAAGTAGTCCAATACCAGGAGTCCGTGTTTAGACAGTGTGGCGCTGCACACCACAGAATCCTTAGCTCATTGAATCCTCTCAACCATCCCATGAGAAAAGCGCTAGGATACTTCCCAATTAACTGAATGGCAAGTCAGATAAATTTACTTGTTTCACTTCATTGTTTAGTTTTAATTGAGCAGTTTTCATTCTCTCTTGACAAGAGTAGTTTTGAAAGAACGTTCCATGTTCTCACTCTCGTTTCCTGCTGAAAATGAGAGTTTTCCATCCTTGTTTCAGGATGAAAGAGAGACATTGGGGATATAAAAGAAGCATAATATATTCTTTTATAAGGAGAACTCTTCTGAGCATATTCTTCATTAATGTTTTCTTATTCATAAGGACAACATTACAGAATTCAGAACATAATTACAGAACATAATTCTCATGCATGTGTTCTTGTGTGTCCCACCCCGCAGCCAGCTCCTCTCTGTCTGCAGGGTGGGACACACAATAATAAGTCCCCTGGCTCCCAGGCTCTTCCTTCAACTTCCTTCTCTTGGCATTTTAAACACCAGCTGCAGCAGCAGAGAGCTGCGGCACACACAAGTTGCATATTCCAAAAAATCCTGTTGTGGAGACAGATGAAAGCTGGCCAAGAAAAACAGAATACTTAAAATAATCAAACGATTTGATGAATCGCTCACTTGGCAGATTGGCTCTCAGTGTATTGGGCCAGCGAATCATTTGGCTTGGATTTTGGCTGGCTGTCTTTAGTAATCCGACCTGGACTTATTTTCCAGATGAGGAAGCGTAGTCTGGAGAAGCTGAGGAAGTTGCCTTAGATGCATAATAAACAGTGTTAGATCCACCGTTTTAAAAAGGTCTGACTAAAATTGACTTGGTGTCTTTGTGTCACTCAGCAGGGTAAGAGCAGAGAAGAGAGGACAGGATAAAACCTAGAATGGCTCCTGGGGTAGCTAAAACACTGCCTGGGTGGTAGTTGATTTTCAAGTACCCAAACCCAAATACTACAAAGGAAAGGAGAGAAAATCTTTGAGGAGTGAGGGAACTAGAAAAATCTAAGTTACTTTGAGAAAAACAACAATGAGAAATGGGATGCTACATGACTCCTGTCACTTGGCCCCAGTGGCAGAGACATAATAAGGGCAGGTGAGGGCAGTGGTGAAGGAGGAGCTGTCATCAGTGTTATTGATCCAGTGACTTCAAAAAAAGCTGGAAGCCCAAGTGGGGCGGTTCATGCCTATAATCCCAGCACTTCAGGAGGCCAAGGCAAAAGTATCACTGAGGCCAGGAATTCATGACTAGCCTGAGCAATGTAGCAAGACCCTATCTCTACAAAAAATTTAAAAAATTAGCCAGGTATGGTGATAACATGCCTCTCGTCCCAGCTACTCAGGAGCCTTAGATGGGAAGATTGTTTGAGCCCAGAGATCCAAGGGTAAGTGAGCTATGATCACACCACTGCACTCTAGCCTAGGTGACAGAGTAAGACCCTGTCTCAAAACAAACAAAAAGAAAAAAAAAGAAGAAAAATCTGAAAATTCTGATTTTGATATAAAATCTCCCAAGTTGTAAGTATAACTTCAAATTAATTTAAAACACATATGGGTCATTCTAAGCATATTTATATACTGGATCTGGTTTATAAATTTGTGACCTTATCAAGAATGGAAGAAAAAGTATTGTACTCAGCCCTACTATGAAACTATTTATAGCTTTCATATGAAGGCTATAACCCAATTATAGCACAAGAATATGGGGAAAGAGGCAAGAGAGGGGAGGGAAGGGGGAGGCTGGCTGGAGGGAGAGTAACTGGTGGGACCACACCTACGGTGCATCTTAGAAGGGTACAGATGAAACTTGCTAAATGCAAAATAAAAGGTCTTAACACAATAACTAAGAAAATGCCATGAAAGCTATGTTAACCAGTTTGATGAAAATATTTCAGATTGTATTTGAAACCAGCACCTTGTATCCCATGATTGCATTAATGTACACAGCTATGATTTAATAAAAAAAGAAAATTTGTGGCCTTGACAGTGGCATGGAACCATCACCAAATCGCAAAGTTGAGTCAAAAGTGTGAGTTTTATGGGGTGCTATGAGGGACTGAAAATTCTGACTATAATAAAGAATAGATGAAGAGGTCAAGAAATGATGTCAATACTTAGAATACTTACAATATTGTCATTTTACTACTACAAGAAAATCAATTTCAAATATATCACCCTGCACTTGGAATAAATAATTCGAAGGACAGGCTTGGGAACCTGAAAAATCTGGTGCTGAATCCCAGCTCTGCCACTTACCTGCTGTGCGACCCTAAGCAAATCAATTAATCTGTCAGTGCCTTTGTTTCCTCACTGAGGTTTCAATGCAATACAATAAACAAGATAATTAACAAATGGGTGCTTCTTAAGAAGTGATACTTTCTCAAATAGCAATTATGAGACTTATCCTTATAATAATAATAACTATTATTGTCAGTACATATGTTCATAAACCTTAAGGATACTCTAATGGGAACTCAGCTTCTGAAAGTTCTTTCCCTAGGTAATTTTTCCATGAGGATGATAAGGAGATTGGTATTACTTTTTCATTTCATTGTACTTCACATTTGGAAGTAACAGAGTCTAGCATTTTTTGTAGTTCTATCTGCAAAGCATTTAGGGAACTCAAATAATCCAAACCCAGTAGAAATTTCTGACGCTTGAATTGTATAGTGTAAGGCATCTCAAAAGGCTTCTATTCTTTAAGGGAGGCTGTGCTTGGGAGATTCACACAGAATTCTGCCCCTTTCTCATGCACAGGCGTTCTTAATTCTGCTCTCCGTCCATTCCAGCCTGCTCGTCTTTTTAGTGTGCTCTTCAGTCCAGCCCAGTCTGAAATTATTGCAAGAGACTAGAGAAGTGGTTGTTCTCAAGTTTCTCCTCCCAGGACCCACACACATATATGCACACTGTCCCCTGCTCTGCCACTAGGGCTGACCCAAAACACCTGTACTGAATGCTGGGTAAGAGTATGTATGTGAAACAGGGGCCCTTATGCTTTGAAAAGAGAAAAAATCTCTCAATACAGTCCCAGATTATCCCAGGTCATCCCAACAAAGTTAAAGCTGATCTGCTACAAGAGTGGGAAGCACCCAGGAACACAGGACTTGGTGCAATCTAGGATGGCTGATGACACCTGTCTAGTACCCTCACTTCTCACCTGCCAGGGCTCCCTCCACTGGCTCTAGACTTCTAGGTTTTGTATCCTAACTCTAGCCCAAGCCTAGACCTGATCTGGCAGATCTGGCTTCTGATGTGCTCTGGGCCCTTATCATAGATGTCAGGGCCCAGCCACTGACCATTCCTGTGCACACGAACTCCATGATGTCAATTTCCAGCAACTTGCTGCCTGAAGGAAGCTTTCTCTGGAATCCCACTGAGCTGGTGCAAGCTGTGCTGAGAAGCACCACCCCCAGCCACCCTCACCAGTGGTGGATAGGAAGTGGGGTGGATAAATACCTCAACTTCCTCGCCCCTTGTTGCAGGAATAACTCAGGTGGGTTCCACCCCACTTCCTAGAGGTGCCTGATGGGACTGAACTGTAGCTGATCTCAGGGGTAACATGCACATTAAAGCACCTTGCATGACTGCTGTCCTTTCTATGAGGCAGTCATACTAGTATTTCCATCTTCTTACTGGTATTTCCTAGAATCAATTCCTAGATAATCTTATGCTCAATTCCTTGTCTCAGTGTCTGCGCCTGGCAGCCCTCTTTTACATCTTAGATAGTAAGGTAATTATTCACTCACCACCTTTGTGTGTCAGACACAGCATTCACCTCACATCAACTCCCTGAGGTGGGTACTGTTCCTTCTCTCACTTGACAAATGAGAAAACAGAGGCCATAGGACCAGCAAATGGCACAGTGAGGATTTAAGCTCAGATTTTTCTGGCTCTTAAAGTTCTGTCTGTCCCATTACATGACACTCACCTGTTTCCTTCCACCCTGGTCTCTCCTCTGCCAAACTAAGCCCTGGCTACCAGGACAGAAGTGGACTTAGCCAACCAGTTATTGTGACACCAATTATCACCGTTAAGTAAAGAGCAGGAAATTCAGGGACTGATTGTGCTGAGACAGCTGGCTCCATCCCACAGAGACAGGCAGCAATATTATTTTAAGAATCCTCTTGGGCACAGAATAACAGTGTTTGTGGCTGTGGAGGTTGGCACAAGAATGGTGATGCCCTCCCCATTAACAGACTGTGTAGGAAGTCCTAATGGAAAAACCCAGCTTGGAGCCTCGCTAGTCTGCTTTGCTGTGAAATTTTCTACTCGTCATGAGGAATGCAGAACTAACAAGCTGGAGGTCTGGCCTCTAATTTCTACTCTTCCCTTTATTGTGTGCACAAATTTTGGCTTCTTGCTTCCCCACGCTGGTGCTTGGTTTTGTGGGTAACACATACCGAATCTATGAGCACAAGCTGACATGGTCCCATCAACTGTAGCATGAAAGACTAAGTGAATTCCAAGTGTTGGGGGCTTCATCTGGATGTTTTTCAATAATGTTTGGCCTTTGGCTGACCCCAGATCAAATTTCATTCTTTGACAGGGTAAATAAAATAATAGCCATATCCTATTCAGGTCAAAAGAAATACATGATTAGGCAAAAATGTATTTGTATAATGTTCTTATCCTGGCCCAAAATTCTAGAAGAGATGCACATGTGTTCATTCCTGCATTCAGATAACCAACAATCCTTTGGATCTGTGATCCCCAGCCCCTGGGCTACAGACTGGTACTGGTCCTTGGCCTTTTAGGAACAAGACAGCACCGCATCTCCACCTGAGGTCTGCCTCCTGTCCCATCCCTGCCCTCCTCTCAACCGCCTGTCTGTGGAAAAATTTTCTTCTGTGTAACTGGTCCCTGGTGCCAAAAGATTGGGGATCTCTGCTTTAGAACACACCTTGTTCCAGGTCTTTAGCTTGGCACCATAGATACAGGATCTTTGATTCCAAGTGTCAGGAAATGCCACTGGAAAGTAGTTAACAGGGATGAAAAAGATGGGCTCTTTCTGCCTTTCCTGAGTGATGGCCTCAGTGGGTTCCCCTCTAGTAAGGAATACCCCTGAGCAGCTCTGTAGAGGATGATGAGCACAGTCCAGGGTAGAGATGACTGCTCCCAGCATGGCAGCAGGAAGAGAGGAATTGTAGGAGAGAATCAATAAAGGCTTCAGAGAACAGGTGATGTTTGAAAGGCACACAGGACTTTGGCAGCTGGAGATGGGGAAAGGAGGCTCCAGGCAAAGTGATGTGTACAAAGCCTTCCAGGGAGGGGCAAGGGGAACCCGTTTGTGGCAAGTGTTTCAGTTGGATGTAGCAGAGCCTACCTGAAGAGAAAGAAAGAAGGAGGAAATGCTGGAAATGAACATTCAGATTGTATGAGCAACCTTATGAATTCAGACCAAAGAGCAGGCAATTCTGCAGAGATTTGGGTAGGAGAGCCCTGCCAGTGCCTGAGTTAACAACAAAAATCAATTCTAACTAACTTCAGCAGGAGAGAAATATATTAGAAGGGTATGATAAAACCCACAAAAATAAAGGAAAAGTAGACCACTGGGCCTCAGAAAATATAGGAACATATAGAAGGGAATAGTGATAGGGAATAATGAAGAGAGTATTCATCAGACATAACTGAAATAAAGCTTCTTAACAAACAGTCCCCAAATCTCAGTGGTCTGTGCCTTGGTTGAGATTGTTTTACTTCAAGGCTACTGCTAGGTTTAGGTCTATAATACTTGTCTCTTCATTCTCCCTGATCCAGTGCTACCTGGGGCTTGGCTTTTTGTAGCAGAGGGCAGGAGAGCAAGCCAAATCATAGAAGAATATTTAAGGCCTTTGCTCCTGCCATGCTCAATAATATTTCATTGACCAGAGTAAGTACCATGGAGAAAGAGAAGGAAAAATAAGGAGCTGGGAGTCTATGAAAGCATTGTGTGTGTGTGTGTGTGTGTGTGTGTGTGTGTCGGGGGAAGGGGGAAGATGTTGTATGGACTTATGAGGAAGATGGCCAGTAGGAGGCAGCTTTTGCCAGAGGCTCTTGTCCAGAGGGAGAGATACTGGATAGAAGTGGACTCAGTGAAACCGAAGGTGGGGAGCTGAGCTATTTCTGGCTTGGTGGCTTATTGGAGGAGATCAGACTCCATGGGTTTGCAGGACAATATCACCTGTGAATTTCTACTATCAGGCTGCTGGAGACCTTTTGAACTCTCTCTGTTGAGCAGTGATTGAAATGCCTGGGACAATCTGATTAGAACTTTCTATTTGGGCTATCCACCCAGGGACCCTCTGAGATTGAGTGGCAGTTGTTTTGTAGTGGGAAAGGACTGATTCTTCTCTTCTGGCTGCTGCTGCTGGTGGAGTGGAGCACTGCAGTTGCTTGTATCTCCCCAGCTGAGATTTCAGCCTAATACAGTGATTCATTAGGATTGAGTAGAGGCTGGCTGACTTCAAGACAGAGCCAGCTTGCATTGTCTCACCAAGAGGGTCCTCAGAGTCTCTGGCTACAGCTCTGAAAGGGACCTTTATAAGGCTATAGGGAAAAAGCCACAATCACAGGCCCTAGCTCACTGGTAAAGGTCTGGTTAACTCTACTTCCTGGGGCCCCCAATTCAATCTCACACTACCAGTTTCAATTGCCAAACTGTGTAAAATACTCATGGGGTGGAACCAGCAGAAGAACTCTGGCAACATGAATAATCAGAGTAGATCAACTCCCCCAAGGAATGACAAAGGAGATACAACAGAAGATGCCATTCATAGACAAATGACTGAATTATCAGAAATAGAATTCAGAATATGAATGAAAAGAAATGAATAGAATAGAAATTCAGAAAATAAGATGAATAGAATGGAGGAAAAGATGGAAATAGAAATGCAAAGAGTAGTTCAAAAGTTGTCTTAAGAAATTAATGAATTCAAAGACAAAGTCACTAAGGATATGGACATAATGAGAAAAAATATAGCAGAGATCAAGGAAGTACAAAATTATTTGAGGAGCTTCAAAATACAGTAGAATCCCACACTAATAGAGTTGAGCAGGCAGATGAAAGGATCTCAGAAATTGAAGACAAGGCTTTTGAATGATCCCAAACAGTCAAAGAGGCAGAAAAATGGAAAACAAGAACAGAACATTCCTTGAGAGAGTTGTGGGATCATTCTAAAATATCCAACGTGAATTATAGAAATTCCCAAAGGAGAAGAGAATGGTCTGATACTCTCTCCAAGATATTATGAAGGAGAGTTTCCCAAGCATTGCAGGAGATACAGAAATTCAGACAGTAGATAGTTTCAGAACCCCAGAAAGACTCAATCCAAATAAAATGTCTCCTAGACACTTTGTAATTAACTTTGCTAAAGTTAATATGAAGGAGAAAATCCCACAAGAAGCCAGACATAAGAAAAGTTTTAACTATAGAGGGAGAAATATTAGAATGACTGCAGATTTTTCAGCCAAAAATTTTCAAGCCAGAAGAGGATAGTCATTTAACTTCAATCTTCTAAAACAAAATAACTTTCAGCTCAGGATCCTGTATCCAGCTAAACTGAGTTTCATTTGTAATGGAGAAATCATATACTGTACTGCCATCCCCATGTTGAGGAAGTTTGCCATAACTAAACCAGCTCTCTAGGAAATACTCAGATCCATTTTCCATAATGACCGACATAATGATCTACCACCAAAGTAAACTCACCCAGAATTTGTTGAACAAAACCTAACTTCCACAGTGGTGAAAAGATTAAAAATACACACAGGACCTTTGAAAAACATGACTGCCAAAACATTACTATACCTATCAATTCTCTCGATTCATGTGAATGGCCTAAATTATCCTCTAAAGAGGCACAGGTTGGCTCTTTAGAGGATAATTGTGGCCCAAAAGCTCAGGCCAAGTATCCGTTGCCCACAAGAGATTCATTTTACCTCAAAGGATAAAAAAAGACTTATGATGAAGGGATGGACATCTATAATACAGGCAAATGGAAATCAGAAAAAAATCAGATTTATCTGGAGATACAATAGGATTTAAACAAACAAAGATAAGAAAAGACAAGGACAGACACTACGTATTTGTCAAGGGAAACACTATGAAGAGATTTCAATAATAACATTTATGCACCCTATCTGAATGCTCTTCAATTTATAAAGCAAATGCTAATGGATATGAACAATTTGATATCTTCCTGCACTATAATAGTTGGAGATTTTAACACCCATTTGTCAGTTCTGTAAAGATTCTCCAAGAAGAAACTAAACAAAAAAATAACGGACTTAAACTGGACATTAGACAAAATGGACTTAACAGATAGCTACAGAATATTTCATCCTAATAAAACTGAATACACATTCTCCTCATCAGTTTATGGATCATTCTCCAAAGTTGATCATATCTTAGGACACAAGTTTAACCTCAACAAATTTAAAAGAATAGAAATTATACCTTGTATCTTCTCAGACCATCATGGAATAAAAGTTGAACTCTACAGCAACAGAAATCTTTATACTTAAACAAAGTCATGGAAATTAAAAAACCTTAGGCTGAATGATAGTCTGGTCAAAGACAAGATTAAAAAGGAAATCATCAAATTTGGAAGCAAAATGATAGTGAAGACACAAATTATCAAAACCTGTGGGATACTGCAAAGGCAGTCCTAAGAGGGAAATTTATAGCATTAAGCCTTATTCAAGATAACAGGAAAAGAGAAAGTCACAACTTAATGGGTCTTCTCAAGCAACTGGAAAAGGAAGAACAATTCAACCTCAAATCCAGAAGAAGAAAAGAAATAACCAAAATTATAGTAGAATTAAATGAAATTGAAACAAAAGAATCATTCAGAAGATCAATAAAACAAAAAGTTGGTTCTTTGAAAAGATTAATAAAATTGATAAACCTTTGGCTAGCCTAACCAGAAAAAGAAAAGTAAAATCACTAATAATATCAATCAGAAACAATAAAGGAGAAATAAGGACAGATACCACAGAAATTCAAAAATCCCCAATGATTACTACAAAAAACTATTCTCAGAAATATGAAAATCTGGAGGAAGTGGACCAATACCTGGAAGCACACCACCTTCCTAGACTCAACCAGAAAGAATGAGAAATTTTGAATACACCTATATCAAGCACTGAAATAGCATCAACTATACAAAAATCTCCCAAAAAAGAAAAGTCCAGGACCTGATGGCTTCACACCAAAATTCTATCAAACCTTCAAAGAGGACCTAGTATCCATATTACATAACCTTTTCTAAAACATAGAAAAAGAAGAAATCTTCCCCAATGCATTCTATGAAGTAAATGTCACCTTGATCTCCAAACCAGGAAAGGACCCATAAAAGAAAGGTATAGACCAATATCATTAATGAATATTGATGCAAAAATATTCAATAAGATCTTAGCAAACAGAGTTCAATGACATATCAAAAAAATTATACAGCACAATCAAGCTGGTTTTATCCCAGGGTTACAAGGTTGGTTTAATATATATGTAAATCTAATAAATATAATACACCACATAAATGAAATAAAAAACAAAGACCATAAGATTCTTTCAATCAATGTGGAAAAAGCTCTTGATAATATCTAGCATCCTTTCATGATTAGAACACTTAAGAAAATAGGCATAGATGGGACATTTCTTAAACTGATAGAGGCTATCTACAGCAAATCCACAACCAATATCATATTGAATGCAATAAAATTGAAAGCATTTCCACTGAAATCTGGAACTAGACAAGGATGCCCATTGTCACCTCTGCTATTCACCATAGTAATGGAAGTCATAGCCATCATAATCAGGCAAGAGGAAATCAAGGGTATTCAAATGGGGTCAGTGGAGATCAAATTCTCACTCTTTGTGGATGACATGGTTTTATACCTGGAAAACCACAGGGACTCAATGACAAAGCTCTTAGAAGTGATCAAGGAATATAGCAGTGTCTCAGGATTCAAAACCAATACTTAAAAATTAGTAGCTTTTGTATATACCAATAATAGTCAAGCTGAAAATATAGTCAAGGACTTTATTCCTTTTATAGTAGTGCCAAAGAAGATGAAATACCTGGGAATTTAACAAAGAAGGTGAAAAATCTCTATAATGAGAATTATGAAACCCTGAGAAAAATAGCTGAAGATGTTAACAAATGGAAAAACATACCATGCTCATGGCTGGGAAGAATCAACATTGTTAATATGTCCATATTACCCAAAACAATCTACAGATTTAATGCAATCCCAATTAAAGCACAAATATCATACTTTAAAGAACTTGAAAAAAATAGTACTTCATTTTATATGGAATCAGAAAAAAACCTCAAATAGCCAATACATTACTTAGAAATAAAAACAAATCGGCGGTGCACGTGACGTCATTACTCGGCAAGCAGCGCGCCTGCGTCCTCCGCCCACCTTTGTTTTGGCCGAGCCAAGATGGCGGTGTAAGAGTTGGCCACTCAGCTCTCCATGACCCTGAAGGTCCAGGAGTACCCAACCCTCAAGGTGCCCTATGTGACCCTGAATAAATGCTTCAGAGCTGCTCAGAAAAACCCTGACCGGGAGACGAGCCACGTCACCATGGTGATGGCCGAACTAGAGAAGACCCTGAGCAACTGCCCTGCTGTGGACTCCGTGGTCAGCCTGCTGGATGGTGTGGTGGAGAAACTCAGCGTCCTCAAGAGGAAGGCAGTGGAATCCATCCAGGCTGAGGAGGAGAGCACCAAGCTGTGCAAGCGCAGGACTGAGCACCTGAAAGAGCACAGCAGTGACCAGCCGGCCGCGGCCAGCATGTGGAAGAGGAAGTGCATGGACCGCATGATGGTGGAGCACCTGCTGAGCTGCGGCTACTACAACACAGCCGTTAAGCTGGCGCGGCAGAGCGGCATCGAGGACCTGGTGAATATAGAGATGTTCCTGACAGCCAAGGAAGTGGAGGAGTCCCTGGAGAGGCGTGAGACAGCCACGTGTCTGGCCTGGTGCCATGACAACAAGTCCCGGCTCCGGAAGATGAAGAGCTGCCTGGTGTTCAGCCTACGGATTCAGGAGTTCATCGAGTTCATACGGCAGAACAGGAGACTGGACGCAGTGAGACATGCAAGAAAGCACTTCAGTCAGGCTGAAGGGAGCCAGCTGGACGAGGTCCGCCAGGTCATGGGCTTGCTGGCCTTCCCGCCAGAGACACACATCTCCCCATATCCGGTGGCGGATGCAGATCCAACAATTCCGGTACGACAACTACCGCCTGCACCAGCTGGGGAATAGCTCAGTGTTCACCCTCACACTGCAGGCTGGCCTCTCCGCGATCAAGACGCCACAGTGCTACAAGGAGGACCGCAGCTCCAAGAGCCCAAATTGCCCAGTATGCAGCCGGTCCCTGAACAAGCTGGCACAGCCCCTGCCCATGGCCCACTGTGCCAACTCCCGCCTGGTCTGTAAGATTTCTGGCGACGTGATGAACGAGAACAACCCGCCCATGATGCTGCCCAATGGCTACGTCTATGGCTACAATTCTCTGCTTTCTATCCGTCAAGATGATAAAGTTGTTTGCCAGAGAACCAAAGAAGTCTTCCACTTCTCCCAAGCTGAGAAGGTGTACATCTGTACATCATGTCATGGTCATGCCCTGGGGGCCTTCTGAGCCCCAGCCTGCGCCGCTTCTGTTCCTTGCGACCAAAGATCAGTGAGCAACAATAAATACTCTTAGGAAGAAAGGAAATGAGACTTAATGAGTTTGTACTTGAAAACATTCTGATCGGTGGGATTCTGTAACATAAATCAGCAATCTGATGCTTCTGAAAAGTACTTTCCACTTTTAAAGGAAGCATCTCCTCTCTGTAAAGACCCAAACACCTGGAGCACTTCAAAGTAGGACTGCGATTCCCTGAGGGCTCCAGTCCCCCCCTCCTGCTGCTGAGACTGGAGAAGGGCGGGTCCTTCACCAGCTCATGTTGGTCTGGCATGGCCAGGGAGAGTTGGTAACTGCCTGGTGCCACAGGGTTCCTTTGTGACTTTGTTCCAGAGCTGCTGCCAAACGCCAGTGCCACAGCCTGTGGGGGGCTGGATACGAGGGCTGCCCCTGGCTGTGGGCAGTGCCAGGGCTCACTAAGTGCATAGCTCTTCACACCTTTTCTGCCGCCTTAGTCCTCCCTCTGAGAATGTATTTAGTGGAAATCTGTGGGACCGACTTTCTGCAGAGGCCTTGCTGGATATTTCTGTAACTCCAGAGTGGAGGTATTGTTCATGACAGAAACTAGTAGTTCAGTTGAAGTGAGTCCCAATGGCTTTTCAAAATGAATGAACCATTGTAGTTTACCCAAAACCATATTGTAGAGGTTTGTATTTAGCTCTTATTTTTGCATGTTGATGTCGATTAGCTAATAAACTGTAAAAAAAAAGAAAGAAAGAAAGAAAAACAAATCAGGAGGCATCACATTACCAGACTTCAGGTTATACTACAAATCTATAGTAATCAAAACAGCAGGGTACTGGCACAAAAATAGAAATGTAGATATATGGAACAGAAAAGAGAATCTAGAGGTGAACCCAGCCACATATTGTCACTTGATCTTTGATAAGTCTAACAAAAACATACACTGGGGAAAAGATTCCCTATTTAACAAATGGTGCTGGGAGAACTGGTTAGGGACCTGTAGAAGACTGAAACTGGACCCTCACCTTTCACCACTAACAAAAATTGATTCTTACTGGAGAAAATATTTTAATTTAAGACATGAAACTATAAAAATACTAGAAGAGAGTACAGGGAAAACGCTTGAAGATATTGGCCTGGGAAAATATTTTATGAGGTGGACCCCTATGACAATTGAAGCAACACCAAAAATATATTACTGGGATCTGATCAAGCTAAAAAGCTTCTGCACAGCTAAGGGCACTGCAAGTAAAACAAACAGACAGCCTTTTGAATGAGAGAAGATTTTTGCACATTATGATTTTGACAAAGGTCTGGTGACTAGAATTTACAAAGAACTCAAATTAATCAAAAAGAAAAGAACAAACAATCCCATTTCTTTGTGGGGAAGAGACTTGAATGGAAACTTCTCTGAAGATGACAGGCGAATGACCAACAAACACATGAGAAAATGCTCATCATCTTTAATTGTCAGAAAAATGCAAATCAAAACCACTTTGAGATATTACCCAACTCCAGTAAGATTAGCCTACATCACAAAATCCCCAAACTGCAGATATTGGCAAGAATATGGAAAGAAGGGAACACTTCTACAAGCTAGTGGGATTGCAAACTAATACAACCTGTTTTGGAAAGAAGTATGGAGAATTTTCAAGGAACTAAAACCCCACTGTTTGATCCTGAAATTCCATTACTAGATATCTACCCAGATGAACAAAAATCATTTCACAAAAAAGATATTAACACCAGAATGTTTATTGCCGCCCAGTTCATAATTGCCAAGTTGTGGAAGCCGCCCAAATGCCCATCAACCCATGAATGGATTAACAAATTGTGATATATATATACACACCATGAAATACTATGCAGCCATAAAAAGATGGAGACTTTACATCTTTTATGTTTACCTGGATGGAGCTGGAATATATTCTTCTTAGTAAAGTATCTCAAGAATGGAAAAAAGTATCCAATGTACTCAATGCTATTATGAAACCAATATATAATCACTTAGGTAGTCATATGAAGGATAAAATACAAATATGGTCCAGAAAGAAGGAGGTGAGAGGAGGGAGAGGGGAGGGGAGAGAGGAGGGTGAGTGGAGAGAGTGTATTTGGTGGGATCTCACCTAATGTGCACAATGCAAGGGAACATTTCAAAACAACTAAGAGCGTATTATAAATGTCTTACCACAAAAAAATAAGTGAGGTCATGGTTATTTTAATCAGTTTGATTTAAGCATTGCACGTTGTATATCAAATCATCACATTGTACCCCATAAATGTATACAGTTATGATTTAATAAAAATTAAATAAAAAAGGAAAGAAAGGAAAGATGCTGTAACTGCTTGATAGTGGAAGTTTTACCAGTGTTAATTACAACATGAAGACCGGCCATAGCCTCCTCTTTGCTCAAAACCTTTATTACCAACTTTTCCCTACTTCTGACTGAGGGTTGCAGAACAGCCTGAGGTGTTAATATTGTCTCCCAGCCTCAAAGCATGGGAGCTCTGGAAGGGCTTTACACATTCCTGCTCAGCCCTTAGGGACAGAGCAGAATGCCCAGGGAGCGATCTGCATGCCCAGATGCTTAGGTAAAGCCTCAAGCTTTGAGGCCCTCTGGTACTGATCAGGGACCCAAGAGATCAAATCACTCAGGCCTTGAGGGATAGGAGAGTTAAAACCTCCTTTCCGGGTCCAAGTTCAAAACACACAGCTTCTCAGCAGCCTTCAGGATGGGGAGCAAAGCTTCCAAAGTTTGTCTCTGAAGCTATCCTCCTTCCCCAGCTCTAAGAGCCTGGGGTGCCCCTGGGAGAACAGCCTTAGGAATTGTATCTCGTTAGGTGCTGTGCCTTTGGCTGCTCTCTAGTTCAAAGACAAAACTTTTTATTCCAACTGGTGATTTTCCTCTCTCGGCCAGGGCTGAGGCTTCTGTTTCTATAAGTAGAACCCTAGTTGCTAGGTGACATCCTCTTTCCTGGTTCCAGAGGCAGATGAGGTAGAAATGAACCAAAGAGAGCTGAAGCTTCCACTTTAAAGACAAAATGTGAAAAGTGAAAAAGGAAATAAGGCCCTAAATTAATTGGAGAGTTATATAACAACCAGACATGGTTCTAATGACCCTCCCACCACTCTGCCAAGACCAGTGGGATAAATTTAAATGTATTTTTTCAAAATAGGAAAAAAAGTAGGAAGCTGAACTGATAAATAGTGTTGGCTCTTTTGACTGGGAAAGGAAACTTCTAATTATATGGCATTTCTAAGCTCCATCAATCAGATCTATACCTTCATTAGCCTCTGAGTTGTTAGTGGAACTTATTAAAACAATTAGCTCTGCAGAGGACTGCAGCCATCAGCACTTCTGACAGCTGCACCAGGGATTTAAACTTTTCATTAAAATTGGATGAAGGCTTTGCAAATCAATAAGAAGTGGATGAACATTCCAAGTGAAAAATGAGCAAAGAATATGAATAGGCAATTCACAAAAGAACCACAAATGGCCAATAAACAAATGAAAAATTTCCAAACTCATTAGCAACTGAGGAAATACATTAAAACAATAATGAGGAAGCATTTAAAATATATTAAACAGAAAATATTTTTAAAATGATAATATACAGGGTTAGTGAATATACAGTGAATCTACTATTTTGACATACTTGGTTGGAATGCAGCAGAGAAGACCAGGAGCAATATAGCTGCATATTGAAAGGTCTTAAATAAATACACATCTTTTGGCCGAGCTATGTGGTGCCCTCATTTATGAAAATGTTCACATAGCATTATTGACAAAGAAAGAAATTTGAAAAAAAAAAAAAGTAACAATGGGATATTAGCTAAATAAAAAATCATTTAATCACCTGCAAAAATATTCTCAGATTGTAAAAGGAAAAAAAGCAGGTTATAAAATTGTATACATATTCTGAGTTCATTTTTTTTAATAATTTTATTGAATCATAATTCTGTACATTGGTGCAATCATAGGGCACGATTCATATACATTCAGAAATGTTTTGATCGTACTGTTACAGATAGCCTTCATGGCATTTTCTTGATCACTATATAA
>CAUYON010003619.1:0-32139 GCA_963573935.1 Arctocebus calabarensis
CTGGGATTACAGGCGCTCGCCACTACGCCCGGCGGTGTGTTCTGTCCTGGTGGTTGAGACGGGGTCTTTTCTCTGGCTCAGTCATTATGCTGGTCTCGAACTGTGAGCACTGGAAATCCACCCGCCTCGGCCTCCCACAGCACTGGGATTACAGACGTGAGCCACCACGCCAGGCCGACAACTTGTTTTTCAACCCAAGTCCTAGTCACTCTAATCTCTCTCCTGAATTGCTGCCTTCAGACTGGTATCCCTGCTTCTGCTCATGCTCTTTCTGTGTATTTTCAACATAGCAGTTACTGTTAAAAATATAAATCAGATCACGTCATTCCTCCATATGAAACCCTGCACTGTAGCTGGTATGATGGTGAGCACCCGTAGTCTTAGCTACTCGGGAGGCTGAGGCAAGAGCATTGCTTGAGCCCAGGAACTTGAGGCTGTAATGAACTAGGATGGGAATAGCCACTGCACTCCTGTCTGGGTAACATGGCAAGATTTTATCTCTAAAAAAGAAAATAAAAATAAAAATTAGAAAAAAAAAACCCTTAGCTCAGTGCCCATAGCACAGTGGTTACAGTGCCAGCCACATACACCGAGAGTGGAGGGTTTAAAAATGGCCCAGGCCAGCTAAACAACAATGACAACTGGAACAAAAATAGCCAGGCGTTATGGCGGGCACCTGTGGTACCAGCTACTTGGGAGGCTAAGGCAAGAGAATTGCTTAAGCTCAAGAGTTTCAGGTTATGAGCTGTGACGCCATGGCACTCTACCGAGGGTGGCATTGTGAAACTCTGCCTGAAAAACAAACAAACAAAAAACATCCCTTGTACTGACTCCCCATCTAACTCACTTTAAAACTCAAAGTTCAGGCAAGGCGCCTGTGGCTCAATGGGCTAAGGCGCCAGCCACGTACACCTGAGCTGGTGGGTTTGAATCCAGCCTGGACCCGCCAAACAACAATGACGGCTGCAACCAAAAAATGGCTGGCGTTGTGGTCGGCACCTGTAGTCCCAGCTACTTGGGAGGCAGAGGCAAGAGACTCACTTGAGCCCAGGAATTGGAGGTGGCTGTGAGCTGTGATGCCACAATACTCTATCCAGGGTGACAGCTTGAGACTCTGTCTCAAAAAAATAAATAAATAAAAAAAAATAAAACCCAAAGTTCTGGGGCAGGTGCTGTGGCTCACACCTGTAATCCTAGCACTCTGGGAGGCTGAGGTAGGAAGGCTGTTTGGGTTCAGGAGTTTGAGACTGGCCTGAACATAGGTGAGACCTTGTCTCTATTAAAAATAGAACAATAAGCCAGGTGTGGTGGTATGCCTGTAGCCCAGCAACTACGGAGGGTGAGGGAGGAGGACTGCTTGAACCCATGAGTTTGAGGTTTCTATGAGCAAGGCTGATGCCATAATACTCTAGCCTGAGCAACAGGGCAAAACTTTGCCTATAAAAACCCCCAAACAAACAGAAAACAAACCAAAGTTCTGGCTATGCACAGTGGCTCATGCCTATAATCCCAGCAGTCTGGGAGGCCTAGGCAGAAGAATTACCCAGGAATTCAAGACCAGCCTGGGCAACATAGCAAGATCCTTTGTCTAGAAAGAAAAATTGGCCAGGTGTGGTGGCACATACCTGTAGTGGCAGTTACTCAGGAGGCTTAATCAGGATTGCTTGAGCCTAGAAGCTCAAGGCTACAGTGAGCAATTCTCCTACAACTGCACTCCAGCCTGGGTGACAGAGCAAAACCCTGACCACTCCTTCCCCCAAATCCAACACCACAACCAAAATCCTTATTTATAGTGGTCCCGCATGATCCCATCTCACAACTTCATTTCCTACTACCCTCTTCCTTGCTCAGTCTATTTTATCCACACTGGCCTCGCTGCTATATATCCCCATAGGATCCTTATTACCCCCTTTTCCTATAAAGTTATTTCCCCTTTCCCACGTGGAGACTCATCAACCCTTCATCTCTCTCGTCTTTGCTTAACTGTTACCTTCTCAGTGAGGTGTTCCTCACCATTACCATTATCTCCCCACATTATTCCTAATTCTGCCTCAAACTTAGCATATAATTTTATTTATTTTGTGTAACAGCATTAGTGAGATAATTTCGACACATCACACAATTCACTCATTTAAAGTGTGGTGGCTCCCACCTGTAATACCAGCACCCGAGAGGCTGAGGTGGGAGGATCCCTGGAATTCAGGAGTTTGTGACCAGGCTGAGCAAGAGTGATTCCCCAATCTCTACCCAAAATAGAAAAATTAGCTGGGTGTTGTGGTGGGCTTCTGTAGTCCTAGCTACTGGAGAGGCTGAAGCAGAAGAATCCCTTGAGCCCAGGAGTTTGAGATTGCTGGGAGCTATGGTGATGCCATGACACTCTACCTGGGTCAACAGAGTGAGACTCTGACTCAACAAAAGATACTTGAATAATACATATACTTCTATCTTTATTCAAAATTTTTGTAATCTATAGACCAAGACTGATCTGACATTTAAAATTTCTATTATTTGGAAATAATCTTTACTGCTTTAGTTTATCCCTGTAGTATGTATCTTTCTTATATTTTTATGCTTATATATTTGTTTTTTACACTATGTACTATTTTTACTTTTGGGAAAGCAAAATAATAGTTTCACAGTAGCCTGGCTGGACATGGTGGTTGACCCCTGTAATCCTAGTTACCCCTGTAATCTGGAAGGCAGAGACAGGTGGATCGACTGAGCTCATGGGTTCAAGACCTGCCTGAGCAAAAGTGAGACCGCCATCTCTAAAAATAGCACCTGTAGTCCCAGCTACTGGAGAAGTTGAGGTAAGAGAACTGCTTGAGCCCAAGAGTTTGAAGTTGCTGTGAGCTGTGATGCCACAGCACTCTATAAAGGGCGACAAAGTGAGACTCTGTCTCAAAAAAAAACACAAAAAACCATAGAGGCCAGAACAACTACATTGATTTGAAGAATTCTTATAATTCAACTATAAAATATTTTCAAAAAAAAAAATGCCACCTGTAGATTAAAAGTAATTTTATTACTTTGGGAAAATAATTCATTATAAATTCCTTAATTTGTTCATAAAATTATTATATAGTTTATATACAACAATATGCTGGCATCTAAAGCATTCTTTTTTTCTTTTTTTTGCAGGTTTTGGCCAGGGCTGGGTTTGAACCTGCCCACCTCTGGCATATGGGGCTGGTGCCCAAAAGTATTTTTTTTTAATTGTAGGCAGAAACATTTTTTTCTTTCTCTTTAATTAAAAAGATTTAAAGTTGCAAATATGAAAAATATGTTACCTGCCCCCATCAACAAGTATTCTCAGCTTATTTCTCACCTTCCTTCATACCCCAAAGAAAAATCTAGGACTTCACATCCCTAATAATATCTAGTTTTCAAAGTTGGATATTATATATATATATTTTTTTATTGACACAGAGTCTCACTATGTTACCCGGGGTAGAGTGCCGTGACATCACAGCTCACAGCAATCTGAAACTGCTGGGCTTAAGCGATTCTCTTGCCTCAAACCTCCCAAGCAGCTGGGACTACAGGTGCCCACCACAATGCCCAGCTATATTTTGGTTGTAGTTGTCATTGTTGTTTGGCGGGCCTGGGCTGGATTTGAACCCACCAGCTCCGGTGTATTATTATGTGGCTGGTGCCTTAGCCGCTGAGCCACAGGCGTCAAGCCAATTGTGTTGTCTTTTCTTACAAATCCAGAAAAGAAAAATGTAACTTACCTTAAAAAGGTCACATAAGAACATGACTATGACATGGTGCTAATTTTTAAAAACTGAATACAGAGCATAATAAATAAATATAAAGCCATTTATGTATATTCACAGAAAATACAGCAAAATGTTAACAATGGCTTTCTCTAAAAAGGTTTTTTCTTTTTTTTTATGCTTTCCTGTATTTTACAAATTTATCATGAACCTATATTAATAAGCAGAAAATGTCAAGTTTGCTGTTTTTAATGTATTACATCTCTGGTGGTTTCATACCAATATAAAAATATTCTGATGTGACTAAATTTTTATGTAAGAACTACCAATAATAGAATCAATGTTGGTTTCCTTTAATAAACTGAACCATTTTTCAAAAAGAGTATTTTTGGTAAGCCACTTTAACACAACCTCAGAAGACAGGCTTACATAAGAGAAAAGCAAATCAACAAACCAATATAATATTTACTCATTCCTATCCTTTCTCTTCCAAGGAGCAAACACACTTTTTCATTTCTTAGCTGCAGTAAAAATCCATATGATAATACTAAAGTATAGGCCTTGAGGAAAAGGTTACTAAGAAAATATCTCACCTTAGTGAGAAACTAAGCTGAATAGATGTCCACATCAAGATTCATTAATGTTTCCGTATGTCTATTTCTAAATACGAAACAAGATCTACACTGTAGCTAATCAGTACACAGAAGGGTTTTCCTTTCCAGTATGCAGAGTTAAAATTATGAAACTTAACAAACTCTCAAAATGAATAGATGCAAATGTACACGCTACATGGGTCACTACTAAAGTTTTGAGACAGACTGTGTTTTGGTACATTATTTCACCTCCAAGAGACATAATCAATAATGTCTTTCTAATGCACCTGTGCAAGTTTTAACTTGCTCAGCTTTTCGCTGTTGCTGTGAGGGCTTCATTTGTTTCCAGCTGCGTAGACTTTACATTTCTTGATTTTTGTGTGTCTCAAAACTCTCATAAAGATCCAAGTTACAAGAATAACAATCAAATTTCACTGCAGAATTACTTGTACGGTCATCACAATTTTTTTTTTTTTGGAGACAGAGCCTCAAGCTATCACCCTGGATAGAGTGCCGTGGCATCACAGCTCACAGCAACCTCCAATTCCTGGGCTCAAGCGAGTCTCTTGTCTCTGGTTCCCAAGTAGCTGGAACTACAGGTGCCCGCCACAACTCTCAGCCATTTTTTGGTTGCAGCTGTCATTGTTGTTTGGCAGGCCTGGGCTGAATTCGAACCTGCCAGCTCAGGTGTACATGGCTGGCTCCTTAGCCCGCTGAGCCACAGGCGCCATGAGCCAGTCATCACAATTGTAATGTAATTTCTGCATCAGTATCACTATCCACATACTTGGACATGTGGATTTTATTTTGGAACAGATTCCCTATCCTTCTATCTCACACTCCACCATGTCCTTACCTAGAGCAGCGGTAGATTCTCCTATCAAACAATGTTCTCCACTGAACTTGGTTGGATAGTTTTTCTTTTATCTTACGATGGAGGACCTTTGGGAAAATCCTCTTCTAGGCCAGTGCATGATGTCAACACTATCAAATGCCATCCCTTCCAGGGACTGACTGAAGACACTGGCAGATGCTTTCTTAGTCCTGCTGTTTCCCCTGATCATGCTGCACTTGCCTACGTAGGCACCATCAACAGTAAAAGAAAGAGGGTGACAGCAATTGGAGAATGGCAAGAATGAAGTGAACAAGACTAGTGCCAAGGTTTGTTTTAGAAAAATGACACATCAAGCCATATGCTAAGTTCTTTACCAGGAATCAAGGGACACTTAAGCTGGGAATCTTGGCTTTATTTAAAAAGCAACTTCAAGGTAAATGTCCCATTTTCTAGAAAACAAGTTACTAAAAATGATAAACTCACCCCCGATCCTTCTACATCCTATGAAGTACTATGGGATAGTCAAAATAAAATTTAAACAAAAACATAAAATTCTCAGACATATTAAAAACTTAATCCATGGCCAGGCACAGTGGCTCACTCCTGTAATTCCAGCACTTCCTCCTTGAAGCAGGAGTTTGATTGCTTGAGCTAGGAAGTTTAAGACTAGCCTGAGCAGGAGCAACTAACTGGCATTTTGAATAGTGCCTTTAGTCCCAGCTATTTGGGAGACTGAGGTAAGAGGATCTCTTGAGCCTAAGAGTTAGAGGGTGCTGTGAGCTATGACTCCACAGCACTCTATCAAGGGTAAAAGAGTACAACTCTTGTCTCAAGAAACAAAACAAAACAAAAAAAAACAACCTTGATTCATTTTAGCAACCCAAGTCAGATTTACAACTAAAGATGTAACTTAAAAATTAAACTTATGAAAGATTAGCAACATGAATGTTTGTATTTGTTTCATATTAATACAGAACAAAAGATAAACAAAAGAACACTAATTTATGTATTAAACACTTACTTAAAAAAATGCAAAGCATATATACTAGAATACCAATACCAGAAGAATTATTAACGAGATTAAGGGGAATTTAAGGTTTTTTTTTTTTTTTTGAGATAGTCTTGCTGGGTCACCCCAGGCTAAAGTGCAGTGGAATTTTAAGTATTTAAGCAAACGCTAATTATCAAACATTTGATAAATGTGCTAAAAAACTGATTTTTAAAAAAGAAAGTGCTAATTATTTATTTAATTGATTAAAAACCCCATCTCTATAGACTAACTCTAAACTAGAAATAATCAGGCCCATTTATTTTGTTGGACTAATTCTCAAAATAGAAATAATAGGATTATTCTTTTTTTAATCACCTTTTGTCGGTAGAGTGCTGTAGTGTCATAGCTCACAGCAACCTCAAACTCTTGGGCTCAAGAGATTCTCCTGCCTCAGCCTCCCAAATAGCTGGGACTATAGGCACACGCCACAATGCCTAGCTACTTTTAGAGATGGAGTCTCGCTCTGGCTCAGGCTAGTCTTGAACCTGTGAGGTCAGGCAATCCACCCGCCTCAACCTCCTAGATTGGTAGGATTATAGGTGTGAGCCACCTCACCCAGCTTACAGGCTTATTCTTAATATAAAAACATATATCAGTTATAAAGCAATATATGTTTAAGTCAAAGAACAGAAAGGAAGCCTAGGCTGGGTGTTAGAAAACCCCATTAAAACCTGCCTTTATTTCCCAATCGTATGCTTCCCAATAGTTTGAAAGGACATTTTGGCTAAGAAAAAAATGATACTGAGCTCATGTATCTAATTTTATTTCCAACTAAGATAAGTCATAAGGAAAAAAACAACTAAATGAATTAAAGTGAAAAACATATTGTCAATTACTTGGAATTAACTGAATTTTTATCGATGAGGCATAAATAATTGGAAACCTCTTTTGCATGAGGGTAGTATGAACAATATGAAAAAGTCTAACTTCATGAAACTTACTGTGCTTAGAATCCTTTCTGCTTCTGGGTTCTAGGTATGTCTTGTTCTCTTGTTAATTTCATACACAAAAACAAAGTTTATGCACCTCTATTGTTAACACCTTCCTTAATTGTACGTCCATCTAATGTTACCAAATATAGTGAAATACTCTAAGGCCCAATTTCTAAGTTCAAGGAAGTCATAATATATGGCTAGAAAACACTGAAATCTATATACATAAAGAACTGACACTATAACGGTAACATATGGCACATGCCATATTAAGTGCATATACACTCCTCTGAAAGAGTTACAAGACAGGAAAGGCTGGTGTAGACTACAGAGACAAAGAAGGAAAAGTCTGAGAGAAGTGGTAGGATTTGAACTGGACTTTTAGACGTGGGTGGAATTCACATAAACAAGGAGATAGAGAACATTCTAGATTATGACAACAAAAGGCATAGAAGTAGGAATAAGGAGAATATGTAAGGTACACAGTTCAAAGTCAGACAGTCAAAAGTGAAGAATGTTTCTACTTCATCTTTCTCTCTATCCCCAATAAATCTACAAGGTATGACATCTTCCCATCATCAACAGTGGCAGTAGACAACAGTAAAGATTTCACATTTGCAAGTTGTAATACTAGAATTGGTTTACAAAGAAGGCAAGAGAGGGTAGGGGAAGCACTTGTGATCTGACTTTAAAATTTTAGATGTTATGTAATAAGGGTGAAGTGGTGAGGAAGAAAAACACTGACAGAAATAGCCAAGTTCAAATTTGAAGTCAGATTCATTTAAACTTATCAACCTTAAAACGATATATATCAAAATGGTTAACTGGAGATGTGGAACTGGCATTGAAGAGAGTTGAAAGCTTAATAAATACTTGCGTATCATCAGCATATGGATGTCAGGGGGTACAGAAAAGGAAGGAAAAGAGGTGGAGGGGAGTACAGAGAGAGAGAGAGAGAGAGAGAAAGGCCGACACACAGAGTCTGTCTGCCCATCTGTCCCTGGCAAAGGCAACAGAAGCAAAAGGTCAGAGAGGTAGGAGGATATTTAAGAGAATAAAGCCCAAGAAAGCTGTATAATCAATGCAGGAAGAATGAAGAGATTCGGCCTTAAGATTATTGCTGGCTTGGGGAAAAAAATCAAAGCACAGTAGTATGGGTAAACAGCAGAACGAAAGGGTTACTGAAAAGATAGAAGTGGGAAAAAATGCTACACAAAGCAATAAAAGTAGAGAAAAATAGATTGGTGGCTAACATAGCAGCAACAGTCAAAACAGGTGGCACATTTTCAAATTGGAGGGGGTCCTATGTGCCAAATCCTATGCTGACTCAGATAAAGTTAGAGAAGAAAGAGCTTGAAGATGAAGGGAAGCTAATAAGCAGAAGACACTAGGGTACAGAATAAGAAAGCTAATCAGAACATTTACTGACTACTTACCAGGTACCAATCACTCTGAGAGGTACTTAACCTGCAAGACCTCATTTTATGCTTACACCAGTTCTTAGGTGTTTGGTATTTTTATTACCCCATGTTATAGAAGAGAAAACTAAAGTGTAGAATGGTTAAATTACTTAAGATCACAAACCTACGAAGTGACAGAGCCAGAAACTGAATTAAAGTTTGTGCAATATCATATTGTTGTTATAAATCTCTATGTGAAGCTGAAGATAAATGTTAGGGTAGATCTCTGAACATTTTTGACCAGTTAGAAGAAAAACTTTAGTGAGATTGTAGATAAGCAATTTAAGGTAGGATAGAATGTTGGTCTACCCTATCCTATTACTAAAATAAATAAATGAGTAAATCCCAAATCATGAACATCTGAGATAAACTATCCTTTCACAACTTTCCCCCTTTGGAGTTGGATTACTTTGGGCCTAATTTTTCTGTAGAACTTGGCCAACTAATAGTGTACCTCGCTGTATAACTTAATAGTGATCATCTCAGGAAATCAAATTTGAAGTTATCTTCAAGAAATAATCTTGAACTGAAGGTTTTCAAGGTGGTAAATTCATGGGAATACAGACATGAAAACAAATCTAGAAATTAACCATGTAATAGATTTTCTATTGTAACTGAATTAGAGAGATTATATAAACATAAAACAAACGAAACAAACTCAACCCTTTTGGCTTTGAAGTTTGATTTCTGTGCTTGAGATATTAACTCCTATGATCACTATTTGAGACTTTATTAATATAGAGAAAAGCAAGAGCACTCAGAAAAGCCAAGTTTGGATTAAGCACTCACTCTCTGATGGGTCTAAATTCCCCTACTTCTCTTTCACCTGTCTTTTAACGGCATTTCTCATTAGCATTTCCATTACAAAGCAGGGTAAGAAAAAAGCAGTCAAGTATACTTCCTTTGATTCTGTTTTTATTAATAGTTCCAGCACATTATCTTTTGCCAGGGACATTAGGAAAAAAGTACTGAGAGTTGGAGTTACTTACAGATTTTTTAAATTCATTACCAATGGGTTAATCAGTTAACTAAAAATAGGTAATGAATTCTACTTATTACAACTTATGGTAAGTTACTTCATGCTTCAATAAATTGGAAATGATCACTAAAATGAAGAGTTTTGATTACTCGTAGATTTCCATTAGCTATGTCACTGTTAGTCTAGTGCTTCATTACCATGGGTAACAGAGATACCTATGTTTGGGTGGAATATGTAATGAATCTACTAACCCAAAGCTTTAATTAATCCAGTGTTCTTTTTCAATGAATTTATGTTTAACCTTTGCTCCTTGATCTGCATTAACCATGCTCTAATATGCCGTACTTATACTTAGAGCACCCTATAGCAAAAAAGAAAAAAAATCCAACAATTTGGATTCCTGTGCCAATCACAACTCTTGGATTTCACAAAGCTTAAGGTTAAACATAGACCTTCCCATCACCCATGGGTAAAAAGGACCAGCAAATCATGAAGAAATTCTGACTGAAAACAAAACTTGTGTAATTATAAGAACTCAAATATTTAAGGACAGACATTTAGCCTGAAAGGAACAATGTAAATTTTAGTGCTCTACTAAACTGGCTGTTTAAATTTATATCCTCAAAAGACACAGAAGGAAAAACCAACAGGTAGATTGTGAAAACTCCTATGGATTATTTTATCTTCCATTGTTCAACTATTTTCAGCAATAACTGCTTAAAGTTTGTGAGTCTTCAGCAATTCTTAAGAAGCTCAAAAACTGCACAAAGTAACGCACGAGAGGTAACATACTCCCCCCAACCCCACCAATCTCAATGCCACAAAGAGAAATACACTGGTGATAATCTCTTGATTTTTGGATTGCCTTGAGGAAAAATGCAGTGAATACAATAAACGTAACCACCTAACCAGGGAATAAATTTCAACAGAAGTCTCTCCAGCTTCCTCCTCAATCTTTCAGTAAATCATTCTCCCCACCCTAACATAGTCTATCTGACAATCTCTAATGAATGTCCTGCACCAAATCAAAACAAGGGATCTAACAATTTAGAGCTTTCATCTACTTAAAACTATTAGGACAAGCAGGAAAATCCAACATTAAAGATGTCCATCTTGGAGCTTTTACTAGAAACTGCCACCAGGGCTTCTGCACCCAATCTCCAGTATGTGCTAGAGCAGCTTCAGGAAGCAGTACCTTAATAACATGGCCACATGCACTGTTTACTTCTCTTAGTAAAATACTGCCCAATTTTCTGTATTTTTAATATCTGAAAAACTGTGTCCTTTTTAAAAAAATCATTTCCCAAGCAGAAACCAGTTTTATTATCTTTTCTGTTTGTGAAATGAAACTATTTAATGTAGTACTTGGTGAAAATGAATTGAATCTCTTTATGCCAAAGTTTAAGAGTACATCTTAATAAGTTACTCGTAAAATGCTATTTTAAATTGTTCTGTATAATCTCCTGCCCTACCAGTATTAGGGAAAACAGTCCTTTACCATACCAGGTCTCCTAGCTAACAAAATCTCACATGCATGAAAAAGCAATTTGGTTTTTCAGGCTGATGAGATGATGATCTCACTCAATTTTACTGGTGCAATAATATTCACACTGTAAGTCATTCAAAGTTACACCTTTAATGATATAATTGGCAAGTAAATAGTATTTGAAAAATACTTTCAAATCTAAAAAAATCTACACTGAAAAATACTGTTTCCTCATTGCAATGTAATCTTTGCAGGCCAGAAATCAAAGCAAGAACAATCATTATGCAAAAGACAAACATTTATATCATATAAATATTAGGTTCCTTAACCTAATACAACATCAAATATTAAATGACCCTATACATTTAAAATGAATAGTCTTAAATCAAAACTAGAAGATTGAATTTTATGGTTCACATACCTGAACCTCGCTCGTCCTCTGCTTAATAGTATCTTCTTTCTCCTTAAGGTCTTGTTCCACATTATTCTTTTCCCTAGAAGACCAGCAAACAATGCAAGAATATTTGAGAACATCAGCTACAGCTGGTATGGTTATCCATCCTCCTAATCCTGAATCGCTTTTTAAATACATAGTGAAACATTCAATTTTTAAATGAAGGGCAGATTTTTCTACCCTATTTTAATTATTTATGGACTAGAAATCAATATAAGTTCTGTTTGTAAAAAAAAAAAAAATTGCCTTCTCACTAAAATGTGATGAAAAGAGAATAGATTAAAAAAGGAAGAGGAGAAAAATAATCAATGAAACACTCAGGTTTCACTGATCTCACTGTTGCTATGGAAATACTGTCCAATGAAAATTTTTGGTCAGGAAAAGGAGGGGTTGCATCAGCTTTGTCTGGTTAACCCTTAAGTGTCATTGTCAAATTAAATGAAAATGGCTAATAGAAACAGTCAACAATATTAAGGAAAAAGATATTTACTGAAGTGTTAATTTCCCCACAAATAACTGGTGTGCATCACTTTTAGAATGAAACAACAGAGAACATGGAAAAGATTGTTAAAATCTATCAAATACCACATCTGCTCAAAAAAGATATTTTAGGACCACATATCAAACCCAATTGATCAAATGCATATAACAATGTATACTAACTAAAAAAAGAATCACAGTAGCATTTATCTCTTCTCTTCAAATCAAATATTTTGGGCTCCACTTTTACTTTGAAACATCGTATCTAAATTCTTCCCTGCTTCAATCACACCTGGGATCCTATGAATGAATCCCAAGCAACCTCAGACCCAGAATTATAAAATGTACCAAATTTAAGTGTCCATTTGTGCTGAAATCCCTTTTTCTTTCTCACACACACACACAGTGCTCCCTTCACTTTCTTTTCTACAAAACGAGAAAAAAAAAAACCCATAAAATTGTGCAATACATTTTTGGGGTGGGGGGGAAGGTAAAAGAAAACAACATGGAGAAGGGAGGATAGCATAAGCAGTCCTTCAGACTAAGTATAGCAGTTTCTCCTTTGAGCTTATGAATATATTTCAGTTTCCATCCCAGACATAACCCAAAATGCAAGCTCAGGCTCCATTTAGCTCTAGCATAAAGAAAAGTGAGAAAATTATACAAAAGCAGACACTTAAGGAACAACTGAATGCTTCATTTATATTTCTCACCTCTTTGAGGTAAGATTTTAAATGTAGACAAAAATCAACTATTTTGGATATGCAGGCATAATGTTCTTATGATTTGTAGGGAATAAAGCTGTTTGTATACTGTTACTTTTGAACACTTGAGATGACCAAGGAGCTCACTAACAGTTTGTCAGATGGGTCACAATGTGGGTCCGGATATCGTGGAGATTTTAAACAGTCCCTTACAATGGGAATCATTGTTGCAGCCAGTTCCTTCTACACCTCAATCTATTTATTATGCAAAGGCCATCTCCCTCCTCCAACCCTTATCTAATTAGGTAAAGTCAAAAAACAGAAAAACACAGAGAAAAAAATCTGAAAATACCAGATAAATTCTGCAAGCTCAATCTTGGAAATTTTTTCTTTCCTCCTCATGTGAACAGATGAATGTTTTCAGTCTTGCTGCAGCATGTTAGAAATATGTCACATGAAAATCTTGTCCCCCACTTCCACCCCAAATCCTCAGAGGCATTCCACACAGGGTCAACCCCAAATCAGCTTCTCATTTCAACAGCAAATAACAAAAATAGAAAACATTACACAGTGTTAGAGATCAACACTGCATACACGTTTGTATTGAATTCTTTCTCCTCTGCTATTAACTGCTGTCACTGACAGTGTCTTCTGAGATCAAATGTGCCTGAAGGAAAATAAAGGCTACAAAGAAAGCAGTGAGCTGATTCAAAGTAGCCAAGATAGAAGAACGGGAGAGCAAAGAAAGGAAGTGAAATTGGTAAAAATGGAGAACAGTTTACAAAGGACTCTCACCTATAACCAGCAATCACAGTCTACATTTGGATAAAACGAAGGAGAATTGAACAGTATATATTTCTCTTCATAATTTGCAGTGTATGGGGGAGTTAGGAGGGGAGAAAAAGTGGTAGTGATGTCTCCAAACATGTCCTGAAGACCATTCTCAACAAAATAAAATATGGGAATTAATTCCTTTTAACAACTAAATTCCACTTTCCATGCATGTTTATAAAGTAAAATTCTGATCTCATAGTAATTTCTTTTATTATCAAAACCAAGTAATATATATAACATTGCTAACTAGAAAACTTGAAAAATTAAATGTTCAGTTATATCACTTGCAATACAAAATATTATTTGGCTCAGTGCCCATAGCACAGTATTTACAGCGCCAGGCACATATGCTGAGGCTGGTGGGTTCGAACCCGGCTGGGGCCAGCTGAACAACAACAACTGCAACAAAAATAGCCAGTGGGCTATTTTAATAGTTGTGGTGGGCACCTGTAGTCCCAGTTACTTGGGAAGCTGAGGCAAGAGAATCGCTTAAGCCCAAGAGTTTGAGGTTGCTGTGAGCTGTGACGCCACATCACTCTACTGGGGGCAACATAGTAAGGCTCTTGTCTCAAAAAAAACCCCATTATGGCCAAAAACCTATCCTATAAATCAGACTGAAAGTCAAATAACTTTCTCATTGACTTAGATTACATTTTCGGAGATGCCAAATTGTTACCCTGTTGTCTTGCTTAACCTCTGTAACTATTTTTCTCACTTCAGGCAAGTAAAAATATCTGAACATATATTTAGGTACACCAAGGATGCTTGGCTATATTTCTTACATTTGCTCCTCATTTGAACAACATGTGTATAATATCTTTCTACATGTGTGATGGATGTATAAACAATACAAATCATTCTGTTAACATTAGTATTAAAAATTTTTAAACATCATTCTTTTTTCAAGGATCTGTGTCACAATAAAAGGTAGTATTTATACAAAGCTTCCCAAGAAGCTCTCAACATATGCAGAAAAGACAGATGTAAGACGTAATTCAAAAGCAGGTGTAAGGCTCAGCGCCTGTGGCTCAACGGGCTAAGGCGCCAGCCACGTATACCTGAGCTGGCGGGTTCGAATCCAGCCCGGGCCCCGCCAAACAACAATGACGGCTGCAACCAAAAAAATGGCCGGGCATTGTGGTGGGCGCCTATAGTCCCAGCTACGTGGGAGGCAGAGGCAGGAGACTCATTTGAGCCCAGGAATTGGAGGTTGCTCTGAGCTGTGGTGTCACAGCACTCTATCCAGGGTGACAGCTTGAGCCTCTGTCTATTTTTTTTGGATAAAAAAATCCAAAAGCAGGTGTAAGAATTTTGCCCAAACCACACTCCTTCTGGATGTCATGACAGGAAAAGCTAAAAGCTATTACTTTCCCATTAGTAATAAAAAGGAAAGGAAAAATAAATTATTCTATTCATCCTTTATTTTAGGCCACCATCCTGGCCCTATGTACTCCCAAGACATTTACAAATCCTGAGGAATCCACAAGTACCAAAGCCATAAAGAAAGGTCAGGAATAGAGGTCCCTGGTTGACAGTTTTGATTACGTGGAACCTAGTATCTGAACCATCAAGGAAAGCAAAGCCCAACTAGGCTTTCAGAACCCTGAGGTTGATGACTGCATAAACCTAATGCTAAGTAGTCAAAATCTATTCACAACAGTTAGGCTGAGGAACCTTGAGTCAACATACTTCACTTGCATTTTCTCAAGTCCTGTGTATGGGGAACAGAGAATGAACCATTTGATAATTCTAATATTAAGGTAGAGACAAGATCAAATCTCCTTTAAAGTTCTTCCCAGAAACAGTTTTATGTCTCTTTTTCTGAACATAACATCTATTGTTTTATAACCAGAAAAACAATAAAAACTGAAAACCATTGGAAACTAGGAAAACTCACGCTCTATTTTTCAATCCTGAGATTTATAAAGAATATTTTTAGGGCACATTTTAAAATGCTCATATTAGGCCAGGCACAGTGTCTCATGCCTGTAATCCTAACACTCTGGGAGGCTGAAGTGGATGGACTACTTGAGCTCACAAGTTCGAAACCAGCTTGAGCAAGAGCCAGACCCTGTCTCTACTAAAAATAGAAAAATTGAGGCAAGAAGATCACTTGAGCCCAAGAATTAGAGGTTACTGTAGGCCATGACCCCATGGCACTCTACCCAGGGCAACAGTTTGAGACTTTGTCTTAAATTGAAAAAAAAAATACTAATATTATTAAGTAGCTTAACTGTTAACCTCTCTTATAAGCAAATAGAGAAAGGCAGGATAGTCTCACTATCCAGTATTCAGGAAGACATCTGGGTCTCACAGAGAAGAAGAAAATGAACTGGCCAGATGTAGCAAATGGTTCATGCCTGTGAACTTAACATTCTGGGAGGTCAAAGCAGGAAGATCCCTTCAACTAAGGAGTTCAAGACCAGCCTGAGTAAGAGCAAGACCTCCTCTCTACTAAAAGTAGAGAAAGTAGCCAGGCATTGCAGTGGGCACCTGCAGTCCCCAGCTACTGGGAAGCAGGAAGTTTGAACAGGAGTTCAAACAGCAGGAGTTTGAGGTTGATGTGAGCTAGGCTGATGCCAGGGCATGCCAACCTGGGCAAAAGAGTGAGACTCGGTCTCAGAAAAAAAAAAATAAAGGAATAAAAAACTAGATACTTGGATTCTAACTGTTTTTGGCTTTGCTGAATCAGTTGTTCTGATTCTGGTTAGGTCACTTAACCTTAGAGCCTTCATCTTATTTTTCATACACAGATGCTAATATCCATACTATTTTAGGATTTATAAGGCAAAATGTACAAGGTGTCATATAACTAAGAAAAAGAGCAGAATTTCAGCTTAAATATTAACATTACCTAGAATTTTAAATAATGTTGATGAAGTATGTTTAAATTTCTCTCTCTTTTTTTGTTTTGTTTTTTTAGAGACAGAGTCTCACTTTGTCGTCCTCAGTATAGTGCCGTGGTGTCACAGCTCACAGCAACCTCCAGCTCCTGGGCTTAGGCGATATTCTTGCCTCAGCATCCCGAGTAGCTGGGACTACAGGTGCCTGTCACAATGCCCGGCTAATTTTTGTTGTTGTTGTTGCAGTTTGGCTGGGGCCAGGTTCAAACCTGTCACCCTCAGTGTATGGGGCCAGCACCCTACTCACTGAGCCACAGGCACCACCCATATTTGAATTTCTTAAAAGGAATTATGGGTTTTTAAAAAAAGTTAGAATACATGTTCAGTGCCTGTGGGTCAACGGGCTAAGGCGCCAGCCATGTACACTTGAGCTGCCGGGTTGGAATCCAGCCCGGGCCAGACAAACAACAATGATGGCTGCAACCAAAACATGGTCAGGTGTTGTGGCAGGCATCTGTAGTCCCAGCTACTTGGGAGGCGGAGGCAGGAGACTCATATTGAGCCCAGGAAGTGGAGGTTGCTGTGATCTGTGATGCCACAGCACTCTACCCAGGGTGACACCTTGAGGCTCTGTCTCAAAATAAATAAATAAATGAATAAATAAAAGTCAAAATACATTGATCTAATAGTTGCACAATACATAACATGATCACTAAAAATCTCTGCCTCAAAATCTTATCTAAATATCATTCAGAAAAATTTGAAATTATATATATCTGTCTAGAAATTCATTATATGGTTTTTGAAACAAAGGATTCAGGGGAAAACAGTCCAGAATTAAAATACTGATTCTATCACAGATTATCTGAAATCACCACAATAACAGCTATTTGTCCTGGCTGACCCTCCCTTTCTAGAGTCCAGCAATTCTTCTTTTAGATTAGTCTGCTTTCTCCTTGAAAGACAGAGACCTGATGTCTTTCTACTCATAGAGTTCAATAGAAGATGCCACCTATTAGCAGATTCTATCTACCTCTCTGAGCATTGATTGGTTAGGAATTCCTTCCTAATGAAATCTTAACCAATCACAATACCCCACCTCAATCACAATTAATTAAAATATGAGTCCATGATCAAAGCCAAGACAATTGGAATCTTTACCTATGCTGCCTGTATTTGGAAATAATTAAAAAAGTACTATTACCAGCATTACACCCATCTTCTTCTATTACTAAATTACAGAAGCTAACATTTATTAAGCATTTACTACATAATTGGTATTATGTGATAAATGCTTTACAGAGGTCATCACATTCATTCTTAAGAACAATCATTCCTGTGAAATGATAAAGATAGGCAAATATGAGTCCAGGTGCTGTTGGCAGCTATTGTCCTGCATAAAGAGTAATAGAATTTTCATACAAAAAAGCTAAGGTCAAGAGATGAGTCTTGGCAGGACTTAAGCCCTGGCTTCTATTAACAGTTAATTTTATGTACTAACTTGACTAGGGCCATAGTATCCAGCTATTTGGTCAAATACCAGCCCAGATACTGTGGTGAAGGTATTTTTTCTTTTCTTTTCTTTTTTTTTTTTTTCAAGACAATGTCTCACTCTATTGCCTTGGGTACAGTGCCATGGCTTCATAGCTCACAGCAACCTCAAATTCTTGGGCTGGAGCAATCCTCTAGCTTCAGCCTCATGAGCAGCTGGGACTACCGGCATCCATCACAACATATGGCTAGCTTTCTATTTTTTGGTAGAGAAGAGGTTTTGCTCTGGCTCATGGTGGTTGAACTCCTGAGCTCAAGCAATCCACTTGCCTCAGCCTCTGAGAATGCTAGGATTACAGCATGAGCCACTGCAGGTGGTCATGGTGAAGGTATTTCATAGGTGAGATTAAAATTTAAATCGGTAGATGTGAGTAAAGCAGATTATCTTCCATAATGTAAGTAGACCTCATCCAATCAGTTAAAGGCCTTAAGAGAAAAAGACTGAGGTCTCCCAAGGAAGAAAGAATTCTATCTCCAGACTGCCTCAGTCTTGAGCTATAACATCAACTCTTCCCTGGGACTTGAGCTTAACAGCCTGTCCTACAGATTTCAGACTTGCCAGCTCCCACAAGCATGGGAGCAAATTCCTTAAAATAAATCTCTCTATATATACACATCCTATAGGTTCTGTTTCTATAAAGAACCCTAACACTTCCTCTACCTATATGCTTGCTTTCTCAAATTTTATGGAGTCATCAAATTCCCCCTTTTCCCTAAACAACCTCCAGTTGTTATGTCACAATCTTTTTTAAGCCTTGATTTTCTTCTAAAAAGGGCTAATAAAACCTGAATCTTATAGCGGCAGAGAGGATTTATATCAACATACATAGTTTATAATAGATGCTAAATAAAACTTAAATAACAATAAACTCTTTATAAGCTCTAATTTCCCCAACTAAAAATAAAGATATCTATTGTAATTATTATACGTAGAATCATTAAAAGTGAAAGAAAAAATATACAACAGAACCTAATATAGCTCTATGCAACTTTAAGACTTACCTACTAACTCAACAAACATACAATGAATCCTATCACATACTTGTCACTGTGTTACACTTTAGGGATGCATAAAACAGTAAGGTAAGTGTCTACCATAAAGAAACTCTCAATTCAGTGTATGTGCACAAATACCAGGTGCAAGGGGTGGGGGTGGGGGGAGGTAAAAAGATAATTACAAGGGGGTGGCGCCCATGGCTCAAAGGAGTAGGGCTCTGGCCCCATATGCCAGAGGTGGCGGTTCAAACCCAGCCCTGGCCAAAAACTGCAAAAAGAAAAAAAAAAGAGAGAGAGAGAGATAATTACAATGCAGTAATTATCTGTACTGGATCCTACAACAGGTGCTGAAGGAACACAGAAAATGGAAACCAGACTTTCCCTGGAAAAGGTCAAAAAAGGCTTCCCTGGTATTAGTGAGGGCAAGATAATCAATTGTGAAACAAGTTGCACAAACAGTAATGATATATTTATCAAAAGAAATTATTCCAGTCTGGAAGTGCTTTGTGAAGGAGATGAGATTTCAGCTGAGCCTTGAAGGAAAGAATATTATATGATAGGTAAGAAAATGGCACTTCAGCTGGAAGAGAGAGCTTATACAAGAAAGCACAGAAGTCGTCAGCAAAATGGCACTAAAAGCAGATTAAGAAGAAAACTACCCAAATCTGATTAAAGACTTAAATCTACAAATCCAAGAAGTTCAGCAAACTCCTAGTAAGATAAATCCAAAGACATCCTCACTGAGATTCATTATGATCAAATCACTGAAAGAAAAAAACAATGAAAGAATCATGAAAGCAGCAAAGGAGAAGTGAAGCTACTTGCTAACTTGTTACTTGCAAGCATTCCTTAATAAGAATCCACTGATGAGTGGATTTCTGGGTAGAAACTCTGAAGGCCAGAGGGCAACAAGATGATATATTTAAATTGTGAGAAGAGGAGGGAGGAAAGAGGAGGAAGAGGAGGGGAGTGGAGGGAAGGAGAGAAAAGAGAAAGACAAGAGAAGACAAGACAGGCTCAGCGCCTGTGGCTCAACGGGCTAAGGCGCCAGCCACATCCACCTGAGCTGGCGGGTTCGAAACCAGCCCGGGCCCGCCAAACAACAATGATGGCTGCAACCAAAAAATGGCCGGGCATTTTGGCGGGTGCCTATAGTCCCAGCTACTTGGGAGGCAGAGGCAAGAGACTCCCTTGAGCCCGGGATTTGGAGGTTGCTGTTAGCTGTGATGCCACAGCACTCTACCCAGGGTGACAGCTTGAGGTTCTGTCTCAAAAAAAAAAAAAAAAGAAAAGACAACACACCCTGTCATCTGAGAATTCTGTATCTGGCAAAACTGTTTTTCAAAAAGGAATACATTACTTTAGTACTACTACTGGACCTGTCCTACAAGAAATGCTGAAGTGAGTCCTTCAGGTTGAAATGAAAGCATGCTAGACAGTGTCTCAAAGCCGTATGATGGCTCAGTGCCCATAGCATAGTGGTTACAGCACTGGCCACATATACCAAGGGTGGAGGGTTCGAACCTGGCCCGGGCCTGCTAAACAACAAGGACAACTGCAACAAAAAAAGAGCTGGGTGTTGTGGTGGGTGCCTATAGTCTCAGCTACTTGTAGGCTGAGGCAAGAGAATTGCTTAAGCCCAATAAGTGGAGGTTGCTGTGAGCTGTGATGCCACATCACTCTACTAAGGGCAACATAGTGAGATTCTGTCTCAAAAAAAAAAGAAAAGAAAAAAGAAAAAAAAGCCATATTAAGACACAAGATCTCAGTAAAGGAAAAACATGAGCAAACACAAAAACCAGTATTAATTGTAATTTTGGCTCACAACTTCATACTTTCTACAGGATTTAAAAAACAAATGCATAAAAAATAATTATAAACCTATGTCACTGAATACATCATATAGAAAGAAAAAATATATATAATCTTTGTGACATCCATAACCTGAAGGGGAGGCCAGAACTGTGTAGGAGCAGAGTTTCCTATGTGATAAAAGTAAGCTGATATCAATCCCAACTAGATTATTCAATATGGGATGATGAAAAGAGATTCTGGAGAATGATAATAGTGACAGCTGTCCAATAATGTGAATGTACTTAATGCTACTGAATAGTACACTTAAAATAACTAAAATGGTAAATGTTAAGTAAATTTTACCACAATAAAAAATTAATGAAAAAGAAAAAAAGCAGAGAGATGAGAAAATTCTAGATAGCCTAACTTATCTGGGATGAAGGGTTCATGTGTGGTAAAATGAAGCAGCAATGGTAGATCAGAGTTAGATTATAAAAGAACTTCTGTAGTAGGGAAAAACATATAGCTTTTTAATATCCAGGAAATGGTGAGTCCCCAGAGGTTTTTGAGGCATACTTTTTTCAACTCTGAATGCCATTATTTAGCACATAGTTCTTCTTCTCATCTGGCTTGTAGAGGAAGACAGGAAGCAGGGACTTATTGCTCAGGGAGCTGATGACAATGGCTAGAAAGGCAATAAAACACTCTGCTCAACCTGGAAGTGTCATAAGCCTTGAGCTAGATTATAGTAACAATAGAAAGCTGATGAGAAAGCTTTAGATTTTAATTCAAACCAACCTGAAAGTTAAGATGACTTTTCATTCTAAGAATTCATTGCCAGTTAATAAAAACTCAAAGTTTGAGGGCAAGGACATTGATTTTTACTGGAGGTTTTCTTATTACTTTAAAAGTTGTCTTAAGCCTGAGCAAGGACGAACAGGATCCTGTCTCTACAAAAAATATAAAAATTAGCCAAGTGTGGTGGCACATGCCTGTAGTCCCAACTATTCAGGAGGCTGAGCCAGGAGGATCACTTGAGCCCAGGACTTGAGGCTGCAGTGAGCTATGAAGACACTGCTACCCTCTAGCTGGAGAACAAGCAAAAGAAAAAAAAGTTGTTTGACTTATACAATCTCTATATGACTATGTATTATTTCACCTTTCAAAAATATTTTATTAAATATCTATTATATACCAAACAAGATTAAAGTTGGGCCCCTAATTAAACAATTTTCTGGGAGAAACAACAGCCATTAAATTATATAATTTTAAGATAAAATGCTGTACAAGTTTATGTGAATAAGGTACTATAAGGAAATAATTAAGCTTCTTAGTTCTAAGAAGCTGTGTAATATAATGAGTTTTACTTTTGATAAATAACTCAGAGAATATATTCACGGCATACATCTTTTTTCATCTGGCTTGTAGAGGAAGACAGGAAAAGAGAGCCTAACTGAATCAGAACAAACACAAATGTTAAGGTATGGTTTACATGACCAAACCATTACCCCAGTAGTGGCAGGACGCAAAATCAGATGGTTTAATTTTCTAGGAAGAAATACAAGTTTACTTCACAAACCCCAAAGAATTCATTTATTCTCCTTATCCAAAAAGACAAAATGAGAATGAAAAACTAAATGTAAAACTAAGCTTTAGTTTTCATTATTATAAAATAGGGATAATGAAGTTGATGGGCAGGATTCATTTATGTTACACCTAGAAAGACTCCCCCAAATAATACCTGGCACACAATAAGTGCTAAGTAAGTTTCAGCTATTATTATCATTAAAATATTTACTGGTATAAAAGCAAAGCATGATCTAACAAATGCAAACATTTTAACCTAATCATCTGTGCCCTGATATTAATATGAAATTTAAAAAAAAAAGGTAAAGCATTTACTGGCATTTTCAAAGTTGTAGTAAGGCATCCAGAGGGATAATAATTAAGATTCCAATATGTCGGTAGAGAGTGTGATTCTTTTTTTTTTTTTCAGACAGAGCCTTACTATGTGGCCCTCAGTAGAATACCATGGCGTCACACCTCACAGCAACCTCCAACTCTTGGGCTTAAGTGATTCTCTTGCCTCAGCCTCCCAAGTAGGTGGGACTACAAGCACCCACCATAATGCCTGGCTATTTTTTTGGTTGCAGTTGTCATTGTTGTTTAGCAGGCCTGGGCTGTGCTTGAACCTGCCAGCCTCGGTTTATGTGGCCGATCCTCTATTCACTGAGCTATGGACGTTGAGCCAATTCTTTTTTTTTTTTTTAATTTGAGATAGAATCTCACTCTGATGCCCCAAGCTAGAGTGCCATGGTATCAGATCTCACAGCAACCTCTAACTCCTGGACTCAAGTGATCCTCTTGCCTCAGCCTCCTAAGTATCTGGGACTACCATCACCCACCACAACACCCAGCTTTTTTTTTTTTTTTTAGAGAAACGGTCTCAAACTCCTGAGCTCAAGTAATTTGCCCACCTCAGCCTCCTCGACAGCTAGGAGAGTGTGATTCTTTTTTTTTTTTTTTTTTGAGACAGAGCCTCAAGCTGTCACCCTGGATAGAGTGCCATGGCATCACAGCTCACAGCAACCTCCAATTCCTGGGCTCAAACGAGTCTCCTGCCTCCGTCTCCCAAGTAGCTGAGAATATAGGCGCCCGCCACAATGCCCGGCCATTTTTTGGTTGCAGCCGTCATTGTTGTTTGGCGGGCCCGGGCTGGATTCGAACCCGCCAGCTCAGGTGGCACCTTAGCCCGTTGAAGCGAGAGTGTGATTCTTAAATCCCTCCTGCTGCTGAAACTTCTTGATAGATGTTTTTCCCCAAAGACAGACTATAACACATTTTAACAAGTATTGCTCTATCAAAAAAGGTAAGTGCTCTTTAATAAGCTACCAGAGTCACAAAATATTGCAAACAAATGAAATGTAATTCTTAAAAAATACAACTGATTCAGACCAGAGCAGGAGTCCAACAGAAATATAACTCAAGCCACATATGCAATTTTAAATGATCTAAGAGCCACACATTAAAAAGTAAAAAGAGGCTTGGCACCTGTGGCTCAACAGGCTAAGGTGCCAGCCACATACACCTGAGCTGGTGGGTTCGAATCCAGCCCGGGCCCACCAAACAACAATGACAGCTACAACCAAAAAATGGCCGGGCGTTGTGGCGGAAGCCTGTAGTCCTAGATACTTGGGAGGCAGAGGCAGGAGACTCGCTTGAGCTCAGGAATTGGAGGTTACTGTGAGCTGTGATGCCACAGCACTCTATCCAGGGTGACAGCTTGAGGCTCTGTCTCAAAAAAAAAAAAAAAAAAAGAAAAGAAAAAGAAAGAAAGTTAAAAGTAACAAGTGAAAATTATTTTAATACATTTGAACTCAATATACATAAAATATTAACATTTCAACATGTTGTAAGTACACTGAAATTTTAAATTCAATGGGATTGGAATTTTAAATTCCACTTTTCATTCCAAGTCTTTGAAATCCAGTATATTTTATACTAACAGCATATCTTAATTTAGACTAGCCTTATTTCAAGTGCTTAATCACTACAGGTGGCAAGTGGCTACTATATAGGACAGTACAGGTCCAGACATTTACAAGGCCTTCAAATAAAAGAAATCTCCCTAAACAGAAGGTTTACTTATTTATTTTTTTAGAGTCTCAATCTTTTCCCAAGGCTGGAATTACAGTTATGGTTCATAGTAAAACTTCATACTCCTGGACTCAAACAATTCTCCCATCTCAGCCTCCCAAGTATGCAGGACTTCAGGTTTGTACCATCTACTCGCCCAACTATTATTGTTGTTGATTTCTTTTTTTTTTTTTTAATTTTTTGTAGAGATAAGCCTGGTCTTGAACTCCTGGGATCCTACTGCCTCAGCTTCCCACAGCCTGGTGTGAGTCACTGTACTCAGCCTAAACAGAAGTTCTAATGATAATTCATATACTTTATGTGAAAATGAACTAGATTGCCTTCTATTACCAAACAAATGCACACTATAACCTAGAGCTTCAATTACATAACCAGCAATTTCACACTTGAGGTAGTAACAAAAGAGCACCAGGGCCAGAGATCCTTAGAAGGTCAGACACAAGTTGGATCATACAAGCAAAAGAGCTCCAGCACAGTATAAGCAATGGACTCTGAGACATAATGGATTCTAATGGTATTTGAACCAAACTAAACCAAAAACAAAGTTTTAAAAAACTCAAACCCTGTTCTAAGATTTTTAGAAGTTTTAAACAATCATTTCTTGAATATGATTGTGACAGAGGAAAACAGAATCTGACTACATGACTATTTATCACCAATCTCTCTTCTCCTAGGGAAGGAGATTTCATTCAGCTACTTCAACCAATATTAAGTGAGCAGCTATTCAGGAGCTGCTGTGCTCTATGTGCTACACGGGGTGTTGGAAACAATGCTCGTGATGACAACAATGATTATGACGTGTTGGTGGTAATGATGATGATGATGAGAAGGATGACAACTTTTAACACAGACTGAGAGTCTACCATGTTCCAAGAACTGTGTTAAACATTGTACATGGTATTATTCATATTTCCATTTTATAGATGAAGAAATGGCCATGTAGATAGTTAAATAAATTTGTCTGAGTCATGTTAGGTAATCTAGCAGTTGGGTTAGAAAGCCCATGTTCTGAAATACTACACTATATTGCCTCACTAGGAGAGTTGGTCTGTGCTATCACAGAGTTCAGAGTCTACTGAGGAAAAGAAATATAATTCAGTGCTGTTTAAGTGCTCTAAGACAAGGAAACCAAATGCTCCCTGAACTAAAGTAGGTATCAAGGAAAGCTTACTGGAAATGAAGGCGTATTCATTTCCTCATTTGAAAAAAACAGGATAAAAATATTTACCCTTCAGGGACGCTGCAAGAATTCCACAAGAGAATTTATATAAAGCAGGCACAACATAATGCCCAATAACTATTACTGTAATTATCTATTTATTGACCCAAGACCATGATAACAGGGCCTATAGGATGTGGCTTTTACTTCCTGATGTTTTTGCTAAAATGACAGAGCCAGGAAGAAAGCAAAAGCTACTAGCTAACGAAATATTTTTTTTTTTTTTTTTGAGACAGAGCCTCAAGCTGTCACCCTGGATAGAGTGCCATGGCATCACAGCGCACAGCAACCTCCAATTCCTGGGCTCAAGCGAGTCTCTTGCCTCTGCCTCCCAAGTAGCAGGGACCACAGGCGCCTGCCACAACACCCGGCCATTTTTTGGTTGCAGCCGTCATTGTTGTTTGGCAGGCCCGAGCTGGATTCAAACCCGTCAGCTCAGGTGTACGTGGCTGGCGCCTTAGCCTGCTGAGCCACAGGCGCCGAGCCTAGCTGACGAAATATTAACTCCCACCTCAGCATAACTCACCACCACCACACTAGCCAAAAGACTGAAGCAATCTCTTAGTATGTTTCATCATTTCCAATGCAAAGAACTTCTCTAAGGCATTTTACTTTCAGCTCAAAAGTTCTCAAAAATGGGTCTTGGAACTACTGAAAGAAGTGCAAAATACAATATGTGAGTATACACATTCTTTTCATTCTGGGGACAGGGTCTAACAGCCTTCATCAGACTCTCAAAGAAGATCTCTGACACAAAAAAACAGGTATGCAATTGCCATATGATTTAGTAATTCCACGTTGGGGTATATAATCCAAAGAATTGCAAACAAGGTCTTGAAAAGGTATTTGTACATCCATGTTCCCAGGAGCATTATTCACTACAGCTAAAACAAAGAAGCAACCCAAACACCCACTGACAGATGAATGGATAAGCAAAATGTTTAAGTATAATGGAATATCATTCAGCCTTAAAAAGAAAAAAACTTCTGATACATGCTACAACATGGAAGAACCTTGATATTATTATGCTAAGGGAAATAATCTAGTCATAAAAACATAAATACTGCATCATTCCACTGACATGAGATACTTATAGTAGTCAAAATCATAGAGATACAAAGTAGAATGGGTGGTTGCTGGGGTGTGGGGTGAATGGGGAGCTATTGTTTGATGGGTACAGAGTTTCAGTTTTATAAGATGAAAAGTTTTAGAGATGGAGGGTAATGACGGCTGCACAACACTGTGAATGTATCTAATACCACTGCATTGTACTCTTAAAAATGGTCAAGAAGAAGAAGAAAAAAAATTGGTCAAGAAGGCTTGGCGCCCATAATACAGTGGTTAGGGCACTGGCCACATACCAAGGTTGGCGGGTTAGAACCCAGCCTAAGCCAGCTAAACAACAACTGCCAACAACAGAAAAAAAAAAAAATTGAGGTTGCTGTGAGCTGTGATGTCATCGCACTCTACAGAGGGCCACATAGTGAGACTCTGTCTGAAAAAAAAAAAAGTCAAGAAGCCCCTGTTGGGTACAATGAACACTATTCTGGTGACTAAAAGCCCTGACTTAAGCACTATGTAAGATATCCATGTAATAAAAACACCTATACCCCCTTGATTAATATTTTGAAATTAAAAACAAAATGATTAAGATAATAAATTTTATGATATGTAGATTTTGTCACAATTTTAGAAATTAGGGGAAAAAAAGACAGGTCTGCAGAATTTGAAAAATCAGGCCACTAACCTTATTGTCCTGTGAGGATTAAAAATTCTTTTGTATATAAAATTTTTTCCTATAGTCTTCAAAATAAACTATTATTCAAAAGATCTTTTCCCTTTATTTCGACATTTAATATATGGCTTCTATTCTGCCATAAACATAGTAGAAATTAACTGTGGGCAATATTCTAATGTTTATAACATGCTTTAATTCATTCAACTGACCACGCTATGCTGATTCTGGGTGTTAAATTTCCAGACCTGTCAAAAAGATTAGGACATGCCTCTTGCCCTTAAAGAGTTCAAAATTTACCAAAAATGAAATACAAATTACTATAGTAAAAGGTGGCAAATACTATAGGGAAAAAAAAGTTTTTTCAAACTAGCAATTTGAAATCCCTAAAGGTTTCAGGGAAAGTTTGACAGGAGAGATAATACTTAAGCTGGGTCTTGAAGCACAAGTAAAAGTTTACAAGGTAAAAGGTATGCACCAGACAAAGGAAAACAGCATCAGAGGTACGGGAGAACTATAGTGGTGGCCATGATAAAGTGAGAACAAGCTCACCCACCACATGGGTAAGAAAAGGGATGAAGCTGAAATAGTAGGTTTGAGCACTCTGCTAGTCACTTGGAGTACAAAGGGCAAACGCACCGTCTGCTCTCAGTAAGATATGTGGTACAAAAAAAAAAGGGGGGGGGAGGATGTTTCTACCATAGTCTGAGAAACAGCTAAGGCAGAAAAATGGTCAGGATGCTAAGAGAACAGCATGAAGAAAGAGCCTTTTCAGCTGTGCTCAGAAATGAACTGGATCCAGTTGGAGATGTGGAGTCACGAGGGAGTTGAGTTTTATTTTATGTATCAGTTGAAAATAGGATAGTCCCAAAAAAGGAAATAAAGGCTTAAAAGCAGGGGGCCAAAGAAGAATGGTACCCGAGGGCAGTGGGCTCACGCATGTAATCCTAGCACTCTGGGAGGCCAAGGCAGGAGGATTGCCTGAGCTCAAGAGTTTGTGGGAAGGCTGAGCAAGAGTTAGATCCCATCTTGATTAAAAAAAATAAAACAGGTTCGGTGCCTGCAGCTCAGCAGCTAGGGCACCAGCCATGTACACTGGAGCTGGCAGGTTCAAATCCAGCTAGGCCTGCCAAACAACAATTAGAACTACAACCAAAAAACAGATGGGCATTGTGGCGGGCACCTGTAGACCCAGCTACTTGGGAGGCTGAGTCAAGAGAATTGATTAAGCCCAAGAGTTTGAGGTTGCTGTCAACTGTGACACCATGGCACTCTACCCAGGGAGACATAATGAGACTCTTTCTCAAAAAATAAAGAAAGAAAGAAAAGAAAAAAGAATTAGCCAGGTGCCTGTAGTCTCAGCTACTCAGAAGGCTAAAGCAAGAGGATCTCTTGAGCCAAAGAGTTTGAGGTTGCTGTAAGCTATGGTGATGCCATAGCACTCTATTCAGGGTGACAAGGTGAGACTCTGCCTCAAAAAAAAAAAAAAAAAAGAAAAAAAAGAAAGAAATAGTAGAATGAAGAAGACCAATTTCAAAAACATAGAATAAAATTTTTCTCATCTGTTATAAGCTAAACACTACAGATAAGAGTAAACCAGCAAGTAGCACACTTCAGCAGCACATAATCTAGTGGGAGATTAAAAAAAAAACCCAATTCTAATAAAGTATTGTAAGTACAGTGACAGTTATAAATATTAAGACTATGTAAGATAGGCTCTTTAGTAAGACTTGAGTAGAGGTTTCTGAGATAAGGTCAGGAAAAGCTTTAGGCAAAAAAGGAAATGATGTGTAAGGTGATTTGAATAATGAGAAAGTTAATTAGACAACAAAGATGGGAAGGTAGGAATGAATTCAAGAGACATTTCACAGACAGAAGAATAAAGATAAAAAAAAACTCAAGTTTCTACCTCACTAAGAAAGGGAGACAAAGGACAGAGGTCAGCGGAGGATTATGAAATCATGATGAAAACACTACAGGCAATTAAAAATATAGGTCTTGAGCACAGGCAAGATATATAGGTATTTGATGAGTATTTTATCAGGACTACCTATATTGCTTTTCCTTAAGTTAAAAAAAATCCACCAATTTTATCTAATTGACATAATTAAATCACTAATATCAAATATTGAAGGAATCATATAAAAATTAAAAAAAAATTTCAAAACACTCTAAGCCTAAACCCAGCAGAAGAAATTTCCAAAATTAAATCAGATATCAATGAAATTGAAAACAAAAGAATCATTCAGAAAATTAATAAAACAAGGAGTTGGTTTTCTGAAAAAATAAATAAAACAGATAAGTCTTTGGCCAGACTAATTAGAAATAGAAAAGTAAAATCTCTAGTCACCTCAATCAGAAATGATAAAGGGGACATTACAACTGATGCCACAGAGATACAAGAGATCACCCCTGAATACTACCAGAAAATCTATGCCCAGAAATTTGACAATGGGAAGGAAATGGATCAATATTTGGAATCACACCCTCTCCCTAGACTGAGCCAGGAAGAAACAGAGCTCCTGAACAGACCAATTTCAAGCACTGAGATTACAGAAACAATCAAAAATCTTCCAACCAAAAAATGCTCTGGTCTAGATGGCTTCACGCCAGAATTCTATCAAACCTTCAAGGAAGAGCTTATTCCCATACTGCAGAAATTATTCCAAAAAATTGAGGAGGGAGGAATCTTCCCCCAACATGTTCTATGAAGCAAACATCACCCTGATACCAAAACCAGGGAAAGACCCAACTAAAAAGCAGAATTTCAGACCAATTTTACTCATGAATATAGATGCAAAAATTCTCAAAAAATCCTAGCCAATAGATTACAGCTTATCATTTAAAAAGTCATACATCATGATCAAGTAAGTAGGTTTCATCCCAGGGATGCAAGGCTGGTTTAACATACGCAAATCCATAAACGTTATCCACCAAATTAACAGAAGCAAAAACAAAGATCATATGATCCTCTCAATAGATGCAGAAAAAGCATTTGATAAAATCCAGCATCCTTTTCTAATTAGAACACTGAAGAGTATAGGCATTTGTGGCACATTTCTGCAACTGAGCAAAGCTATCTATGACAAACCCACAGCTAATATTTTACTGAATGGAATAAAACTGAAAATTTTTCCTTTTAGAAATGGATCCAGACAAGGTTGTCCTCTGTCACCATTACTATTCAACATAGTGCTGGAAGTGCTGGCCAATACAATTAGTCAAGACAAGGAAATAAAGGGCATCCAAATGGGAGCAGAGAAGGTCAAACTCTCCCTCTTTGCTGATGATATGATCTTATACTTAGAGAACCCCAAAGACTCGACCACAAGACTCCTGGAAGTCATCAGAAAATACAGTAATGTCTCAGGATATAAAATCAATATCCACAAGTCCGTAGCCTTTGTATATGGCAATAACAATCAGGATGAGAGGCTAATTAAGGACACAACTCCCTTCACCATAGCTTCAAAGAAAATGAAGTACCTAGGTATATACCCTACAAAGGAGGTGAAGGACCTCTATAAAGAAAATTATGAAATCCTAAGAAAGGAAACAGCAGAGGATATTAACAAATGGAAGAACATACCATGTTTATGGCTGGGAAGGATCAACATTGTTAAAATGTCTATACTTCCCAAAGCAATCTACCTATTTAATGCTATCCCTATTAAGATACCAATATCGTACTTTCAACATTTGGAAAAAATGATTCTGCGTTTCGTATGGAATCAGAAGAAACCCCGTATAGCTAAGGCAGTTCTTAGTAACAAAAACAAAGCGGGGGGCATCACTGTACCAGATTTTAGGCTGTACTACAAACAAAGCCATACTGGTCAAGACAGCATGGTACTGGCACAAAAATAGAGACATAGACATTTGGAATCGACTAGAAAACCAGGAAATAAAACTAACATCTTACAACTACCTAATCTTTGATAAACCAATCAAGAACATACCTTGGGGGAAAGACATCCTATTCAATAAATGGTGCCGGGAGACCTGGATATCCACATGTAAAAGACTGAAACTGGACCCTCACCTTTCTCCACTCACAAAAATTGATTCAAGATGGATAAAGAACTTAAATTTAAGGCATGACACAATAAAAATCCTGAAAGAAAGCGTAGGAAAAACACTGGAAGATATCGACCTGGGGAAAGAATTCATGAAGAAGACTGCCACAGCAATTGCAACAACAACAAAAATAAACAAATGGGACTTAATTAAACTCAAAAGCTTCTGTACAGCTAAGGAGACAACAACCAAAGCAAATACACAACCTACACAATGGGAAAGGACATTTGCATATTTTGAATCAAAGGCTTGATATCCAAGATCTATAGAGAACTCAAATTAATCCACATGAAAAAAGCCAACAATCCCATATATCAATTGGCAAAAGAAATGAATAGAACCTTCTCTAAAGAAGATAGACAAGGCTCGGCGCCTGTGGCTCAATGGGCTAAGGCACCAGCCACCTATACCTGAGCTGCCAGGTTCAAATCCAGCCTGGCCCACCAAACAACAATGACGGCTGCAACCAAAAAATGGCCTGGTGTGAAAAAATGCTCATCATCTCTAATTATTAGAGAAATGCAAATCAAAACCACCCTGAGATACCATCTAACCCCAGTGAAAATGGCCCATATCACAAAATCTCAAAACTGCAGATGCTGGCGTAGATGTGGAGAGAAGGGAACACTTTTACACTGCTGGTGGGACTGCAAACTGATACAACCTTTTTGGAAGGAAGTATGGAGAACTCTCAAAGAACTCAAGCTAGACCTCCCATTTGATCCTGCAATCCCATTACT
>CAUYON010003622.1:0-12414 GCA_963573935.1 Arctocebus calabarensis
GGTTTGTCTCAAACTCCTGAGTTCAAGTAATCCACCCGTCTCAGCTCCCAGAATGCTAGGATTACAGTCATGAGCCACCATACTGAGCCCCCACAGCTAGTCTTAAATAAATGCATAGATTTCTGTTCCTTTTAAACAGAACAAAATGAACATTTTTTGTTTCTCCCATGATAAATTTTTAATTTTTCTAAATAATACATAACTATATATATATATTTTTGTTTTTTTTTTTTTTTGAGACAGAGGCTCAAGCTGTCACCCTGGATAGAATGCCGTGGCATCACAGCTCACAGCAACCTCCAATTCCTGGGCTCAAGTGAGTCTCTTGCCTCCACCTCCCAAGTAGCTGGGACTACAGGCACCTGCCACAACGCCTGGCCATTTTTTTTTTTTTTTTGGTTGCAGCCGTCATTGTTGTTTGGTGGGTCCGGGCTAGATTCGAACCTGCTGGCTCAGGTGTACGTGGCTGGCGCCTTAGCCCATTGAGCCACAGGCTCCGAGCCTATATATATATATTTTTTGAGATAGAGATTCATCACGTCACCCTCAGTAGAGTGCTGTGTGTCAACAGCTCACAGCAGCCTCAAACTCTTGGGCTTTAAGCAATTCTCTTGCCTCTGCCTTCCAAGTAGCTGGGACTTACACACACCTGCCACAACGCCCAGCTATTTTTGTTGTTGTTGTTGTAGTTATCATTGTTGTTTGGCAGGCCTGGGCCAGGTTTGAACCTGCCATGTCCGGTGTTATGTGGCTGGCACCCCAGCCACTGAGCTACAGGTGCCAAGCCAATAACTGTATTTTTTTTTAAGCAAACAGTACAATAAGGTATATAGTGAAGGCTCAGCACCTGTGGCTCAAGCGGCTAAGGTGCCAGCCACATACACCTGAGCTGGTGAGTTCAAATCCAGCCCAGCCCACCAAACAACAATGACAGCTGCAACCAAAAAATGGCCAGGCATTGGGGCGGGCACCTGTAGTTCCAGCTACTTGGGAGGCAGGGCAGGAGACTCGCTTGAGCCCAGGAATTGGAGGTTGCTGTGAGCTGTGATGCCACGGCACTCTATTCAGGGTGACAGCTTGAGGCTCTGTCTCAAAAAAAAAAAAGGTATATAGGAAAAGTAGGTCTCTCTCCCACCTATTCATCCAGTACTCCTGTCTCAGAAATAATTTCAAATTTGTGATTTAATATTTCATTTTTTGTTTGTTTGTTGAGACAGAGTCTCAAGCTGTTGTCCTGGGTAGAGTGCTATGGTGTCATAGCTCACAGCAAGCTCCAACTCTTGGGTTCAAGTGATCCACTTGACTCAGTTTTTCTATTTTAGTAGAGACAGGGTCTCTACTTTTGCTCAGGCTAGTCTTGTGAGCTCAAGCAATCCACCTGCCTGGGCCTCCCAGAGTGCTAGAATTACAGGTGTGAGCCACCCTGCCCAGCCTGTTGTAACATTTCTTGATGACTGAACTCAATCTCCTATACTTGCCTGTGGCTACAGGAAAAGCTGAATAGCCTACCTGGGTCCTGCACTACCACATCCCACCACTGATGTCTGATGATCTGCACAACAGGCCTAGCTTCAGTCTACACTCAGGCCCTCCCTGTACATACTGCACAGCAAAGGTTTCTTTTGTGTGTATGTATATGGTAAAATATACATAAAATGCAATTTATCACTTTAATCTTTTTATTTTTAAGAGGTTGGGTCTTACTATGACCGTCTTCCCGCCTCTGAGTGCAGTGGCTATTCACAGACACAATCCCACTAAACACAAGAGTTTTGACGGGCTTTGTTCCCATCCTGGTTTCCTGTTCCCAGAAGGTCACCCTACTGATGACAAACTTAGTGCAAACACCCAACTGGCATAGCACGTTACAGCCCAGCACTCCTGGGCTCAAGCAAACCTCTCATCTCAGTCTCCCAAGAAGCTGAGACTACAAGTGTGCATCACCATGCCCCATTTTAATAATTCAGTGTACAATTCAGTGGCATTAAGTGTCTTCAAAATCTTCTGTATTCATCACCATTATCCATTTTCAAAATATTTTCTCATCCCAAACACAAACTCTGTACCCATTAGGTACAAAGGTAACATCTATTCTACTGTATCTCTGAATCTGCTTATTCTAGGGACCACGTACAAGTGAAATATAAGTCCTCTTGTGTATGGCTTTTTTCACTTAGCACAGTACTTCCAAGATTTATCCATATTGTGGTTATGTATCAGAATTTCATCCCTTTTAAGGCTGAATAATATTCCATTGCATGTACATATCCCATTTTGTTTATCCATTAGTCAATCCCACAGATATCTGGGTGGCTTCCACCCTTTGGCTACTTTAAATAAAACTCCTGGTCCCAACAAATGTCACAGCTTGCAATTCTTTTAAGTTTATATCTAGAGGTGGAATTGCTAGATCATAGGGTAATCCTTTAACTTTCTGAGAACTATCAAACTGTTTTCCATAGTGGCTATACCATTTTAAACATTCCCAACAGCAACACGGCATTTGTCCTTCTCACCAACACTTTATCTTCCATTTCTTTTTTTAAAATGATGCCCATCTTAAAGAAGGTGAAGTGGTATCTCACTGTGGTGCTGATTTGCATTCAAAGGAGACTTCAAAGCCTTTTGTATTTGAAGGTGTTCCTGTGGTGCTAGTTCTTCTCCACTCCACAAAGGAGTGTCTTTTCCTTTTTTTTTTTTTGAGACAGAACCTCAAGCTGTCACCCTGGATAGAGCGCTGTGACATCACAGCTCACAGCAACCTCCAATTCCTGGGCTTAGGTGATTGTCTTGCCTCCGCTTCCCAAGTAGCTGGGACTACAGGCAACCGCCACAACGCCCGGCCATTTTTTTTTGGTTGCAGCCGTCATTGTTGTTTGGCGGCCCGGGCTGGATTCGAACCCGCCAGCTCAGGTGTATGTGGCTGGCACCTTAGCCTGCCGAGCCACAGGCGCCAAGCCAGAAGTGTCTTTTCTGGCGCTTCAGTTGTTCTGTGGTAAAAAGTGTACAACTGGGGCTCGGTGCCTGTGGCTCAACGGGCTAAGGCGCCAGCCACGTACACCTGAGCTGGCGGGTTCGTATCCAGCCCTCGGACTCGCCAAGCAACAATGACGGCTGCAACCAAAAAATGGCCGGGCGTTGTGGTGGGCGCCTATAGTCCCAGCTACTTGGGAGGCGGAGGCAAGAGACTCGCTTGAGCCCAGGAATTGGAGGTTGCTGTTAGGTGTGAAGCCACAGCACTCTATCCAGGGTGACAGCTTGAGGCTCTGTCTCAAAAAAAAAAAAAAAAAAGTGTACAACTGGCAGGCCCAGTGGCTCACGTAATCCTAACACCCTGGGAAGCTGAAGAGGATGGACTGCTTGAGCTGAGGAGTTCAAGACCAGTCTGAGCAAAAGTGAGACACCCCATCTCTACTAAAAATAGAAAAACTAGGCTCAGTGTCTGTGGCTCAAGCAGCTAAGGTGCCAGCCACATACACCTGAGCTGGCGGGTTCGAATCCAGCCCAGGCCCGTCAAAACAACAATGACGGCTGCAACCAAAAAAAATAGCTGGGCGTTGTGGCAGGCGCCTGTAGTCCCAGTTACTTGGGAGGTGGAGGCAGGAGAATCACTTGAGCCCAGGAGTTAGAAGTTGCTGTGAGCTGTGATGCCACGGGGCTCTACCCAGGGTGATAGCTTGAGGCTCTGTCTCAAAAAAAAAAAAAAGAAAAGAAAAGAATTTAAAAACTACCTTTGTGTTAAGGCAGACGCCTGTAGTCCTAGCTACTTGGGAGGCTGACGTAAGAGGATCACTTGAACCCAAAAGTTTGAGGTTGCTGTGAGCTGTGACAATGCCACAGCACTCTACACAGGCAACAGTGAGGCTCTGTCTCAAAAACAAAAAAAGTCTACCCCTCATCAAGTGTACCACTGTCACTTCAAATCTTGTTTGCTACTGTGACTACTATACTCCATTCTTCCTTTCTGCTTTTCCCTGCATATCCTGTCACCTAGGGTTTTGGTTTTCTTCTCACAAAATGCTGACTTATTTATAACCAGACAGTTTAATAAACACACTCCAACTTTTGATGGAAAACCCAACTCCTCACAATACTTCTGGCAATTCAAGTATTCTCAGAAATTGTAAATAATGTTCACATTTTCTCTTGACTATCTAAGGCATTTTCTTTCCCTTTTTGTTGGGCTCAATGCTCTTCGGGATGCTTGAAGACAAGAGAAAGCTGGTCTCTGCATAACCGAAGTTTTACCATAGCAATTTTTATATTTAAATCTACCTGCATTTAAACAATGTTCACAGATAAATAAACTTCCCAAGAATACAACAAAGATGATAAAATTAGAAATACTTCAATAACCCACAATATTTTTCAATTGTCAACAGTGCCTGGAAAATGGCAGGTGTTCAAAAAATATTTGTTGAATGAGACACAGCAGCTCACTCTTGTAATCCTAGCACTTTGAGAGGCTGAGGTGGAAGTATAGCTTGAGGCCAGGAGTTTGAGACCAGCCTGAGCAACATCGTAAGACCTTCATCCCTAAAAATGATTTTAAAATTAGCTGGGCATAGTGATACATGCCTACAGTTCCAGCTACTCAGGTGAGGCAGGAGAATTGCTTAAGCCCAGGAGTTCAAGGCTGCAGTGAGCTATGATCAGGCCACAGCACCCCAGTGCTTACAGAGGCAGGCGTTCAAGACTAGCCTGGGCAACATAGTGAGGACCCCATCTTTACAAAAAATTAAAACATTAATTTTAATGAGCACGCTGGTGTGAATCTATAGCTTCAACCACTCTGGAGACTGAGGTGGAAGTATCACTTGAGCCCAGAAGTTTGAGACTACAGTAAGCTGTGACGGTGAAACCACTGCATTACAGCCTGGGTAACAGTGACACCTCATCTCTTAAAATAAAAAGAATGATTCAGTCTGCAGTGCTGAGAATAAAAGGATAGAAGCTAAGAGATCAGTTAGGAGGTACTACAATAATCCAGGCAAGGCAGGACAGAGGCTTGGACCAAAATGGTAGCTACAGAGATGGTGAGAAATAGATGATTGGGGATCTATTTTGAAGGCGTGTCCAGTAACTTCTCCTGGCAGACTGGTTATGATGTATGAGAGAAAGCTAAAAGTTCAAAGTTTTTTTTTGTTTGTTTGTTTGTTTTGAGACAGAGCCTCAAGCTGTCACCCTAGATGGAGTTTCGTGGCATCACAGCTCACAGCAACCTCCAATTCCTGGGCTCAAGCAAGTCTCTTGCCTCCACCTCCCAAGTACCTGGGACTACAGGCGACCGCCACAACGCCCGGCCATTTTTTTTTTTTTTTTTTGGTTGCAGCCGTCATTGTTGTTTGGGAGCCTGGGCTGGATTCGAACCCTCCAGCTCAGGTGTACGTGGCTGGCGCCTTAGCCCATTTAGCCACAGGCGCCAAGCCTAAAAGTTCAAAGTTTTGACCAGAACAACTCAAAAAATAGAACTGCCATCAATAAAACAGGAAAAGCTTCTGGTTTAAAAGAGAAAAATGAATGAATTTGGAAAAGGTTTAAGAGGAGAAATATAAATGGTTTACTTTTGATTTTGTGTATGTGCAGTTTGAAACAATAGGCGTTCCAACTTTTCCAAATGGTAAACAGGGTTGAGTTGATGAAATAATATGTTATAATCTTACTATCTTATAATAATAGATGATAAACCACAGATTTAATTTGGCCTAGACTCTACATTTTGTCCAAATTAATTTCAGCAGTTACCATATGGACAAGAAAAGAAATAAGAAAGCAAAGCATCTAGGAAGAAGAATACAGAGAGGAACCTACACAAGTCTACCACTATTATCACATTCTGGATTAGCCATCAGAGAAATAACAAAACGACAACATCTCAGCACTGGAAAAGGACCATAACAGGTGACCATGTGCTAGATGCTAAGGATACACAGATGATTATGACAAACTCTCCATTCAAGGCATTGTGTGCTAAGTACTTTAATAGAGGAATTTGCTAAGGGTTACAGGAATATAGATTAGGGAATAAAAGAGCAGATTTTCAAAATACATTGCCAGGAATTAATTTGGGATTGCTACATCCACCATCTCCTACCAATCTTCATGCAGAAGTCTCAGGTAGTAATTCAGCATAAAGAAAAAGTAAGGCTGCAGTCCTAGTAGGACTAGAACTTGCAGCACCTGACAATTAGGGTCTTGCTCTCCTATATGGTTGGTTTAGGGAAAAAAAAAAAAAAGGTAGATATGATCATTTCTTGCCCCCTTCATTTCTTCTGCACAAAAAAAAAAAAAAAATTGGGATCACAAGAAAACATGGTTCTGATCCAACCATTCACTCAGTGCCAATCTCTAAATTCTGCAAGAATTAAGCAAAATATACTTAATCCCTTAAAATATTTACCAAAGGAAAAAAGTGCCATCTCTTCCCTTCCTAAAGGAAATTTTACACACAGGCTATGCTATTTACAGAGGTCTAGTTTACAACTTTAACTTTCAGAATAAAACTAACCATAACCACTACAAATGCCATGTGACTTTTCTTTTTTTTTTTTTTTTTGCAGTTTTTGGCTGGGGCTGGGTTTGAACCCGCCACCTCCAGCATAGGGGCCAGCGCCCTACTCCTTTGAGCCACAGGCACTGTCCAGGCCATGTGACTTTTCCTCTGGCCCAAGTTCTTATCTAAACTGTCTACCTCCCAAGGATTAGGAGTCTTTCTAGCTCAGAGTCTTCTGGCATTCTTGCCCTTCATTTTACTAATGTGACTCTCAGGAATTCATCCACAAAGAACTACAGGAATTTACTCGATTAATCCACAAACCATATTTCATTTTCATTTTCCAGACAAATCTTAAAGGCCTATAATATACAAAACCAAAAAGTATTACTTGTCTTTACAAATCTCCAAAGGCAAAAATTTATTTCTGACATGCCAGTTTTTACTTACTGGTAAGCTCTATCCAACAGAATCATACTTAATTATTATAGCATATTCTAGCAAACTGTGGCTATTTCAGCAATTATAAAGGAGTATATGCTTTCAACAGTGAGTCAGGCCTTCGGAGTGGCTTAACACATGGAAATTCACCAGCTGGCATCTACACTTAAATTCAAGGAGACAAATGGAATTTTTGTATCAGGTTTTTCCAAGAGTTCACTAGTTTTTAATGGTATAATGCCTGAAATTTCTTAAAAATATTGAGGAGAAAAAGAGAATAATGTTGAACAAGATTGGTCACGTGTAGATAATTGTTGAAGCTGGGAGATAGCTCTATGGTTGTGGTTCATTACACTATTCTCTTTATTTTTATATGTGTTTGAAATTTTCCACAATAAAGATTAAAAATTAATTTTTACTAATATCACGAGCCGGTGAACTTGAAAAACAGATGAACAACAAAGTGACTCTTGGGACCAATAAGCCCCATAATCTATCAGAGTAAAAGCTGTTAGTATCTGGGGTAGAGCCTATGACTCAGTGAGTAGGTTGCCGGCCCCATATACTGAGGGTGGCAGGTTCAAACGCCACCCCCGCCAAACTGCAACAAAAAATAGCTGGGTATTGTAGGGGGCGCCTGTAGTCCCAGCAACTCAGGAGGCTGAGGCAAGAGAATTGCCTAAGCCCAAGAGCTGGAGGTTGCTGTGAGCTGTGACGCCACAGCCTCTACCAAGGGTGACAAAGTGAGACTCTGTTTCTTAAAAAAAAAAAAGTTGTTAGTATCTAAAGATATATCTCAATTCTAACATTTATTCCTCACCGAACAATCATTATTGAGCAAAACCACCCTGTGCCAGACACCAACCTGAGTGCTAAGGATACAATGATAAACTAAACTTTCTTTCCCTTGAGGAATCAAGTAGGCACTCTGTCTATGTGAAAGAGACAAGCACATAGTGTCACACACTAAACAAGAGGAGAATCTAGTCTAACTGTGACCTATCAGGAAAAGCTTCCCAGAGTAAGTTAAATTATGAAAAATTCAACCCCCTAAAAATGAGTCATTTCTTTTTGACCCATGTTGACCTTTATCATTTTATGGATTATCAGATCAGCAAGTTAATACCTGTCCCTTTATGAACTAAAGTATCCATTTTTCTATAAAGCAGAATTTAGCAAAGTACTCATTCAATAAATACTTATTAAATACCCATCACGTACTAACATGGGACAGACAAAAAAGGATAAAACATGGTCTCTGCCGGGCAGCACCTGTGGCTCAGTGAGTAGGGCGCTGGCCCCATATACCTTAGGATGGCAAGTTCCAGCCCAGCCCTGGCCAAATTACAATTAAAAAAAAAAAAAAAAAAAAAGCTGGGCATTGTGGTGGGCACCTGTGGTCCTAGCTACTTAGGAGGCTGAGGCAAGAGAATCGCCTAAACCCAAGAGCTGGAGGTTGCTGTGAGCTGTGACGCCATAGCTCTCTACCAAAGGCGGACAAATTTGACTATGTTTCTTAAAAAAAAAAAAAAAGTGGTCTCTGCCCTCATGGGTTTATAATCTAATAGCAGAGGGAAACAAAAATAAGCAAGCAAGCCATCAAGCAGAAAATTAAGTAAAACTTCCCCAAGGAAACAAAGAAGGGAATGTTGGGGGCAGAAAGTACCCACTTATTAGATATTGTGATAAGAAAAGTTGAAAGAACTGAATAAGACCAATGTATGACAGCATCATCAATTGAAGGGAGAAAGGATGCCAGATGATGTGGTAAGAACAGCAAAGATACAGTATGCATGCACCTTGGAGGTCATGGAAAAAAATTTTGGATGTTGTTCTAAGTACAATGGAAAAATCACTGGGTACGGTAAGGGCTTTAAGCAGTAAAGTGACATAATTCCATTTATGTTTTTAGGAACATTCTTGCTACCCTGAGAGAGAATGGATTGATAGAGAATAATGCTGTACCAAGACAAATTTTAGATGAGTAAAACCAAAACACCAATATTGATTTGGGCCAGTAAAAATAATCCTGGTGTTCTATCATCAGCCTAAAATCTTTTTGTTTTTCCTTTTTTTTTTTTTTTTTTTTTTGTTGTTGTTGTTGTTTAAGACAAGATCTTGGCTCGGCACCTGTGGCTCAATGGGCTAAGGTGCCAGCCACGTACACCTGAGCCGGCGGGTTCAAATCCAGCCTGGGCCCACCAAACAACAATGACGGCTGCAACCAAAAACTGGCCGGGCGTTGTGGTGGGCGCCTGTAATCCCAGCTACTTGGGAGGTAGAGGCAGGAGACTCACTTGAGCCTAGGAATTGGAGGTTGCTGTGAGCTGTAATGCCATAGCACTTTATCCAGGGTGACAGCTTGAGGCTCTGTCTCAAAAAAAAAAAAAAAGACAAGATCTTGCCCTATTGCCCAGTCTGGAAAACAGTGGCATGATCATAGATCACTGCAGCCTCAAACTCTTGGGCTCAATCATCTTGCCTCAGCCTCTTAAGTAGCTGAGACTACACTATAGGCATATGCCACCACACTTAGCTAATTTTTTTTTTTTTTTTGAGACGGGGTCTCACAATCACCTGGCCTCTGGTGATCCTCCCACTTCAGCCTTCCCAAAACCTGGGATTACAGGCATGACCAACTGCACCTGGCTACACCTAAAATCTTCTGAATTGTCCTACTTAATTCAGACTATCTACAGATTGAGTTTTTAAAAAAATGTTTACAACCAACGGGTCATAACCTCAGAGGAGATCCCTGGGAAGCTAAAACAAGCCTACATGCCTGGGGTTAGCATTCTTCTCACTCTCCAGTTGCCAAAGTCAGATTAATTTTCATTTACTCATCCCCTATTCCACAATCAGCTTCTTGACTAAAAGGAAAGAAGTAGGGGACTTCCTTGAGTGTTTCAAGAGACAATAAACTCTACTGAACATCTGATAAAGAATGTAATTGCACAACCTTTCTTCCTATTGCCAACTATGTTCTAGGTGGGGACTCCACTGTGAAAGCAATTCTAATTTTCCTGCCCAAATTTGCCAAATCTCAGAAAACTGCCTAAAGCAAACTCATTTAATTCTGCCTTAAATTTTTTTTCTCATTCCAAAGTCTGAAGAAGAATAACTTTCTAATAGTATTTGCAATTGATAAGAAAAAGGAAACTATGTTATCAATCCCTGGGGTATGTGGCTAAATAATCTTAATACAGGAATTAATAAAGTTAGTTATGCTAAAAGAGATTTTGCTCAGTTATATGAAAAACAGAATGGAAAAATAAACGGGAAACAGAACCAACATGTGCTGCATGTTGAACTTTACATACATAATTCACTTGCTTTTAACAGCATCCCTATGTCTCCATTTTATTCGTAAGGACACTGAAAGCCCAGAGGAGTTCACACTGTGTACAATGTGTCTCGCTGTCACATAATTATTAAGTAGCTTCCATGGCCCTTACTTTCCATTAAACAAATATTTAGAGGCTCGGCGCCTGTGGCTCAACGGGCTAAGGCGCCAGCCACGTACACCTGAGCTGGCTGGTTCGAATCCAGCCCGGCCCGCCAAACAACAATGACGGCTGCAACCAAAAAATGGCCGGGCATTGTGGCGGGCACCTGTAGTCCCAGCTACTTGGGAGGCGGAGGCAAGAGACTCGCTTGAGCCCAGGAACTGGAGATTGCTGTGAGCTGTGATGCCACAGCACTCTATCCAGGGTGTCAGCTTGAGACTCTGTCTCAAAAAAAGAAAAAAAAAAGTACCATTATCTTATGAGAGAGGCATTATCAAATCAATTTTATAAATAAGGAAATCAAGATTCAAACCCAGGACTGTCCAAGGCCACAGTTTTTGGTCTAACCACTACACTATGATTCTCTACTTCCCATTCCCTCATATTTATTCATTCAATACTTGCAAAACAAGTATAATGTGGCAAGTACTGTCTGAGCCCTAGAGATACTGGTGATGAAATTCCCTGCCTTATGGGGTTTATGGTAACAAATAAAAAACATAAGCACCTCAGATACGACTTGTAAGTGTTGTGAAAAAAAAAAAACCACAGTAATGTTATAATAACATAAAACACATTATGTTACCAGTCACATATGAAAACACCAAAACTTTAAAAGACTACTACCTCACATCCATTTGGATGGATGTTATTTAAAAAAAAAAAAAAAACCAAAAACAGGAAATAAGTTTTGGTAAGGATGTGGAAAAACTAGAATTCTTATGCCCTGCCGGTGAAAACATAAAACAAAAGTATATTTAAAGGCCAGGCACAGTGGCTCATGTCTGTAATTCTAGCACTCTGGGAGGCCAAAGCAGGTGGATCGTCTGAGCTAAGGAGTTTGAGACCAGCCTGAGCACGAGTGAGACCCTGTCTCTAAAAATAGCCGGGCATTGTGACAAGCACCTGTAGTCCCAGCTGAGGAGGGAGGCTGAGGCAAGAGGATCATTTGAGCCCAAGAGTTTGAGGTGGCTGTGAGCTATGATACCACAGCACACTATCAAGCATAACAAAGTAAGACTCTGTCTAACATTAAAAACAGAAGTGTAGGCTTCTTGAGGCTCTGTCTCAAAAAAAAAAATAATAGAAGTGTATTTAATCTTCGATAGTAAAAAATGACTAAACAAGATTTTTTTTTTTTTTTTTTTTTGAGACAGAGCCTCAAGCTGTCACCCTGGGTAGAATGCCGTGGCATCACAGCTCACAGCAACCTCCAATTCCTGGGCTCAAGAGAGTCTCCTGCCTCTGCCTCCCAAGTAGCTGGGACCACAGGCGCCCGCCACAACGCCCAGCCATTTTTTGGTTACAGCCATCATTGTTGTTTGGCGGGCCCAGGCTGGATTCGAACCCGCCAGCTCAGGTGTACGTGGCTGGCGCCTTAGCCCACAGGCACTGAGCCCTAAACAAGATTTTGAACCATCAAAGACAGGAGTCTCGGCACTCCTGTAGATTAGTGGTTAAGGCGCCAGCCACATACACCAGGGCTGGTGGGTTCGAATCTGGACTGGGCCTGCTAAACAACCACCAATTGGATACAGCTACTAGCCCAATGACACTATGAGGCTAATAGAAAAGAAAAAAATAGTCTTGAGGGAAAAAGAAATAAGTAAAAAAACAGAAATTAGATGAGGGCACAAAAGAGATGAGTCTGGAAACAAGTTTGAGAATGGATGATTGATTTGTATTAATCAAGGACAGTTGTTTTCTAGAAGAGTTTAGCATCAAACCAACTTTTAAAATGGGCAAGGACAGGCTCGGCGCCTGTGGCTTGGCACCAGCTAAGCGGGCTAAGGCGCCAGCCACGTACACCTGAGCTGGCAGATTTGAATCCATCCCGGGCCCGCCAAACAACAATGACGGCTGCAACCAAAAAATGGCCGGGCGTTGTGGCGGGCGCCTGTAGTCCCAGCTACTTGGGAGGCAGAGGCAAGAGACTCGCTTGAGCCCAGGAATTGGAGGTTGCTGTGAGCTGTG
>CAUYON010003624.1:0-12106 GCA_963573935.1 Arctocebus calabarensis
TTTGGTAATTATTTGTTACATAAAATTTTTTGTACCATAATATGTTAAAAAATACTGAAATAACTAAATGCAGAATACAAATGTCTTCATATAATAACTGAGAAAATGCCAGGAAGGCTATGTTAATCAGTTTGATGAAAAGAGTTCAGATTGTATATGAAACCAGTACATTGTATCCCTTGATTGAACTAATGTACACAGCTATGATTTAATAATAAACACAATAAAAATAAATAAATAAATAAATGGGTAAATTTAATTAATGGGAAAAGATAGTGAAAGTTGCTATAATGTACACAAAGCAAAGGGAATTGAAGCTTCACTATATTCCTTCCCTATATCCATTAAAAATAATGAGGAACACACGAATATTTTTTAATGCTTCAAATGTAGTATTAGGCAAAAAAATCCAGTAATAATAATGTTCATAGTATGATATCCATGGCTTAAAATTTTTTCTGTACGTATTTATATGTGTGTTCACACCCATTGAAAAGGTGTAGATGCTCATTAAAACTCACCCACCCCCACTACATTCCATGGTAGCCAGGTTCTTCATAAATAGTATTAGTAACTTTTGACCAGTATGAAAATTTTCCTTTGTTAATAGATTTCTCCTTCTTCCCCCCAAAGAAAGAAATAGAAAAGTGTAGGGAAAAAAAAATCCAAAACACTCAATAAAGCATATAAGGAATGGAATTTGAAGGCAAGCATGTGAGAAAATGGCTTCAAATATGTATTTTTATGTATAAGTTTAAATTACATAGAATTTTCAAGTTATTCAGAGTCACAAAAAATAAAGGAGGCAAGGAAATCAATTAACTGAAATGCTGAATTACTAATGCTTGCCCATGCCTCGCTTCCCTGATCCTCACTTGTTTCCTGGAATTAGAACCTGTAACAGGCAGCATTTGGACAGGAAATGGTTATTATTTCACAGCAACATTACAGGTCATCAAATCAACATTACCTTCTTTCTAAGGTCATCACGAAGGTTCCTGTATTTTACTTTGCCAAGAGATGGGATGTTCTACTATATTTAGAAGTGTTCTAAAATGAGCCTAGAAGGCAGGAACAAGGTGGCATGTTGGCAGTGTTTCTTCCACTAAAAAAAGGAAAAAACTCACAACTTAGGAACTAAAGGGAATCCTTCTCTTGCTTCTTTCCCAGGCTCAGCTCCCCCTGGGAAAATGGCTCTTTGGGAGAAACCGTAAGTGGCAGCCACCCAAACTCACTCTCTGTAGACTAAAAGAATGGGCGAATTGCCCTGGAAGAACTGCTCAGAGAAAAAGATGGCTTATAGAGAGATTTCTCCCTCCCCCATTCAGTAAAGGCACCAGCCCTAAGGGGAATAGTCCTTGTGGGCCAAATGCCAAGACTAAAGAACCAGAAACTCCTACTTAAGATTCAATTGCAAGTAAGATCCTATTCAAATATATCAGATTGTAAAAAATTAAAAAGTTTCCTGGAATGTGAAGGAAAGGGAGAAAAACATAGAAACAAGCAGATAAGGGAATGACAGGCAAGGTCTGTTAAGAAAAGGTTTATTAAAAACTTTCTGCAATGACTAATGATATTAGAGGGAGCTATGGGCGATGAGTGAATTGTGCCTTTTTTTAGAGAGAAAAATAGATTCTTATTTTATGTTAGGGATGATATCCCCTAGACATTGAAAAAATATTTTCCCGTCTTTCACACACTAAGAGATTTCTTTTTTCAGTTTTTTCTTAAATTGAGAGTCAGCTACATTTTGAAACATGACTTTGATACATGATTTATTTATGTGATAGAACCTTGAGAAACTGCTCATTTTAATGGATGGATTCCAGTTTTCTGGAAGAATCTAAACGTAGGCAATTGGAATATTAAATGTATACTGTGGGTATTGCATGCCTCCCCCTTACACGCTCACAAACATTACGCACGCATTCCCCCTCTGTGACCGAGTTACAGGCCCTTAAGAGAAAAGATGCTCTGTTAGGAAAGCATGAAATGTTTAGCAGTTTACTGACAGGAAATTTATTGGTGGATGTTCTTTAAAAACAAATCTTAGAGAAAAGCAAATGACTATGTTAGCTCCCTTTCTAGTCTAATGATCCCCAGTTTGCTTTCAGCTATTATAGCTGTATTGCAAAATATTCTAGCGGAAAAAGTAGGAAACCTAGTCAGAGAGATGTCTAATTGCTGATGAGATCTCACTTCATCAAGAAAATCTGCTTGGCCTCTTCGCTGAAAAGATCATGGAAAGCATGTGTTAAATTTGAACTCTCAAGTCTGGTACTAGGTTATGTCCTCGGACTTCAAAGACTTATTTCACTCCTTTTATCCGACCACACATGAAGACTGTGAGCCAGATAAGAAAGCACTTTATGTTTAAAAGGTAGTTTCCCAAGGTGCTTATAGCACACAGCATGTAAGAAGAAAGTGTACAACTGTGGAAAAATTAAGGGACTTAAAACTTACTGCTTATTTTTTTCCCAGACTCTCAAGTTATTTACCTATCCTTAATAATATTGTGATTCTGCACCTACTAAAAGAGAGCATGAAATGAATAAATGATGTCGTCAGATAAATAAATTGATGGTGGAAGTAGTGTATGATACAGGAAGTGTTAAGCACTGGGCTATTGCAGAAACCAGAATCTGCCCTTTATTACTAAACTTCAATGACTGCATGCTGAAGTTCTTATGGGAGAACCCTAAGTGCAGCTGCTGTAACACTGGAAGACACTGTCTTGTTCACTTTTAATTACCTTATGCAGTAGTATTTCAGATCCTGCTCTAATGGCTTCTGCCCAAATGATCATATATATATATATTTATATATGTATAAATCAAATCAAATATATATATATATTTATTTATATACATATATATATATATTTTTTTTTGGCAAATTCTCCTTAAGAATTACAGCAATAGTTGCAAATGGTACATAGATAACAACACTCAGAGTGATTAAGAGTTTAAAGTACAGTAGTTATACTTAACAATGTGGTCAAAATATTTGAAAATAAAGAAAGACAAAAAAAAACAGAGACCCGTTTAAGAATTAATTTAGCAGGGTATGCTGTGCCCAAATGTTCTTCCAATAATCACCACAAAACTATAGCTGTAAAATTTTGCTTTTGAGATCCACATTATTTACAATTATGCAAAACTATCTCACTGAGCAGATACTTACAAAGGCAGAAAGATTGTGAACACATCATGCTAAAAGTGGAAAGGCCTACATAAAAGAGCTGTATAGTCCCCCAAAACCTCCTATTACAAGGAGCTATTATTCATCAACTGCCATAAGTTTTATTTAACTTAAAAATATAAATACTAGGTAACCTGGCATAGATCCCGAATTTCTCCATGGAAAAAGCTTACCAGAAGCAAATTCCCTGGAAAAGTGATTGTATATTGTGATGAAAGATTTTCAAGCATACTTGCTTCTCTTGATTTGCAAAAGTAAATGAACATAGTGTTAGTAGTGACAAAAACGTTTAAAAAATAATTGTTTAAATATTATAAAATATTCCCTACTAGAATGTTTACCTAATGAAATAAAGATACAATCATCATAAAACAATTATATTTTTTCCTTCAATGTGACATTTAATTGGGTTTTTCTAGAACAAAATTAGGAATTAGTTTTTTCTTCCTAATCGTCAACCAATTGCTCTAGTAACAAGTTAAATAATTTCTTGTCTGTTCATACTAAGTTGTGAAATCAAGTGTTCTAAGCACTTTCTAAATAATTCTGCAGTTTTAAACCAATTATTATTGGTTAATTTTATTATTTCACTTTTTGAGGAAATGGCTTGGGTTTTTTCTACTGAGAGCAAAACTATCCCATAGTTATAAGTGATGTTAACCTAAATTATCAACAAGCAAAATTAGGCTATCCATGAGAAGATGCACAGAATGTCCATTTCTGACTGAGGATGACTATGAAATCAGCCACAGTTCTAGTGGCCTCCAACGTGAGAAAGACCAACTCAGCTGATGCACATGACTCTCTCTTTGTTGCCTGAGTCTTCAGTCTGGAAAGAAGTCCAGTTGTGAAAGGGAAAATCTATACGGCTTCACTAAAAGGCATCAGAAAGGAGATCTGGACTAGTAAGTCCATACTGAAGGAGAAAAAAAGGCTAAGACTTATATATCATTCACCAGCTTATAGGGGAGATCAGAAAGAAAGAAAGGTGTTGCTATTATGATAATTTTACAAGCATGTAATATTTTAATATGTACCTATTTTATTATTAACCATCAGTTTCTTCATAGAATTTAGCATTTGAAGTGATGAATCTAACGGAAGTAAAACCAAGTAAATATAGGAGGAATGTAGCATATTTTTCTATGTATAAGTGTACAGTTTTTGTCAGAATATTTAAGAGAAAAATAAGAATGCACATTATGTTTGGCTAGTACTAATTCTGTATCTACATAAACGTCTAAAAAATGTCTTGCATTTATGTCAATACATTAAAAGTGTAACTGTAGAAAGCAATAACAATATCAGTATACAAAATAATACCTTGGAACACAGTAGTGTGTTTCTTCTATTGAAGGAATATTATTCTTTGATGGACTCCAATAGGGTACAAAATCTCCCCAAATTTACACTTTTAAATGCCTATGAATGTATACATTCAGAGTCTATAAATATCCTCTAAGCTAAAACACCTGGAAATTGATTACTTCATTTGTAAATTTAAATATGACCGCCATTGTTTTGAACTTGCCAAGAAAGTCTTCTTCATGCTTCCACTAACAATGGACAAATTTTCTGCAGCACTTGCAATGTGTATTAGTTGACTACAGTACAGACTGCTGACTTCAACATCAGAATGACTCCCACATTGGTCTTCTTGTGAGTGATTAAGATTCACCACACCTTCTGACCTCTGTAAGACCTCTCCATCCAGGCCGAGTGATGCACCTAACGAAGCCTGCCTTTTGTGCTCATCTCAATGGATATTAGAAGCTATTTTCAGGGTTTTAGGTATGGCAACTTTCAAAAAGAAATGTCCACCATTACTATCAGACAGCATAGCAGTTCCTAGAGCTAGCTATTTCCCCCAGATTTTAGAGAGTATTCTACTATTCAAAATTTGATAGTTTTTTTTTTAATCAGTTACTCACAGCATTTCTATAGGGGGAAAAATGGTCATTATTATCTCAATTTAAAAGATGAGATAAAGGTTCAACATGATTTATCTACCATCACTGTTGATGTAGACTCACTCATTGGTCATCTGGGCATGTTAGGGGGAGAGTGTACCTGAGCAAAGAGCCCGGGGTGTTGACCTTCAGTAAGAATTATAAGCCTTCAAGAAATGTTGAGGCAACCTGATGGACAGGAAACTATCTAGGCAGAGTTTCCATAACTGCAGGGAGATGCTACGAGAGAACGAAAGGAGAATGAGGATGCCCAAAAGAAACTTTTTGAGGAAGCTGCTTCAGATGGGGAGGCAGTTTCAGCAGCAGCTGGAGCCCTTGAGGTGAACTGAGGTCCCAGAGAAGCTTGCCTGATGATGGGAAAGAGATGATCACATCACAAATGCAATCCAAAACAAAAACGGAGACATACATGACAGATTTAGAAAACACGGGGGTGAGAGAAATCAGAGCATGGGATCAGAGTGAAAGCTGATGCCTTTTCTTCCCACTTCATTTATTTTACAGGTGAGGAAATTAAGTATAAGACCGTAATAGATAGTAAAACCCACAAAGCCAGTTAACAGCAAAGCACAGACTGAAAGCCAGATTCTCTTAATCTAGTACTTTTCTTTCCACCCAACTCTAACTTCCTAATGTATACATGAAGGCGGTTAAGACTTATAGGAATTCCTCCCAAGTTCTGGTTCCATATTTCAGCCTTCGTGATACTCAAATCTTTCCTCTCTTCTCAAGATGATAGTGCTTTAGACTAACTTTTTTTATGAAAACAGAGAAAGGCTTTCATTGATTTGCAAAATAGCCATTATTCACACATTTATGAGACAATATCAAACTTAGATCTACGTTTTATTCATGGCCCAGATCAAAAGAGTAAAATTCTTACAAAGTCTCTTCACAAGACATAGTACATGTCCAAAAAATTATCTCCTCTGCTTCCTGTCTAATCAGGTAAACTAGAGCATCTATGAGAATATATTTCAAGAGAGGTTTGTTTTACTATATCTTGAAAGCCACAGGAATTTCTGGGGTTTTCCCAGTAACAAAATAAAGACACGCTTGGCTAAGAAAGAAAAGTGGAAAGGTAGGTATCTTTATGAATTTTCCCTTAACGAATATAATACTTTTCATGAGAAGATCTAAAAGAAAAACAAAGGCCAAAAAAATGGCTATTGGCAGTCATTTCCATAAGTATGCTTTAGTAACACATAGACACACAAACATTATAGCAAAGGTGTTTTTAAATACTTGCGTTTTCCTGGAGGGAAGAACTTTGGCAATATAACTTTAATTGATGCCCTGAGAACATAGCTGGAATGCAAAATGAAAGCCAAGAACCCTCCACCAACAAATCAACTGAGAAATACACCTCATAAAAAGAAACTTTGAAATTTAACTAAAAAAAATAATCTTTAGAGAGCAGTTAAGCTATGTAATTAGATAGTAGGTACAACTAGGTGTAAATAGGTAATTTTAACTTGTGACTAAGTGCTGGGCACTTAGAGGGTGTTCAATAAACATTTCATGAATGAGCTAAGTGAATTAACTGCAGCACTGGAGAATATATGTAGAGAGAAAAATAGGTAAATCTGTGCCCACATTCGTAACATTTATTGGATGGTTATTCAGAGCCAAGTTCTATACTAAATGTTTTAAACGCACTCCTCAAAGCTTTCACAAAGAGTCAGTGTTAAGACTTAAAAGTGAATCCAGAGCTTCTAATCTTGAAGACCGGAAATGTAACCATTAAACTATACTCACTTCCTTTATTCTCAATATTTAAGGAAATATTTTTCAGGCAATGCACCAAAGTAAAGAATTCTTGTTATTTCCATTTTAGCATATCTGTAGTGCAAAGATATGTCCTTTGCTTTCATCACATATTTTCCAGGCATCCCACCTTCAAACTCATCAGGAAAAAGGGATGGAAAAAAATAATCTACAGGAAAGAAAGTCATGAACAGTCAAACCAGTCTATAGTTCCACAAATACATAAAATGGTGTAATTCACTGTCTGATTATATCATTATTAGATGTATTAAAAAGATAGACAGTCTAAGTTAAGTGCCAACTTCAGGGTAGGTTGGCTCTTATTCACCCTGAAGCTAGAGTGTCTCTAGTGCACCAAAATGATTCATAATATAGACTCTTAGAGAAGCTAAATGTAACTAAAACAGGAAATAGGCACGCCATATTAAACTAATCAGCTCTGGTACAATATCCTTTCTCCAGGAGACAAGCAACCATTTCGTCCGTGACCAAATGATGTCTTCACCCTGATGGACTTCCTTCACATAGCTTTAGCTTCAGTTTTTCTCAGAGATAATTTGCCTCTGGGGATAACAATGAGAATGTAAATCACAGGGAGCTGCTCTCTGAGGGCTCTTCTGGTCCTGTTAGGTTGCCTAGTTTTACATACATTGTTTTTTTGGTGTATTATTCCATAGTGACAAAACTTAAAGTAAAAATGCAAGGCAAAACCCAGTGTCTGATATACATGTAAATATTAGTACTGTGTGGTGTAAGAGAATATTTAAAGTTTGTTTCATGTTTAGAAACTTCTGGGAATTTGTGTTGAAATCATCCAAGAAAAAATTTCACTTGATACTGATTTCCAATTATGTGTAAAGTGCTGACCTGGACTCTGAAAGACTGTTTGTTTATTGCTTGTTTTTCTCTTTATCCTCTTAGGTATCAGAATTAAAATAAATTTATTATTAAACAGTTGAAAAAACAAATTTGGAAAAGTGTTTTAACATCAGCTATTACAGCTCAATAATAGTTATCATTTTATTGATATTCTCCCAGACAGTTCTACTGCATGCATTAATGTGTGTGCATGGATGTGTTTGCACCTAAATTGGCATGGTACCATGACTAGTTATTACTTATAGCACTCATCTATCTACAAGATAATTTAGTTATCTATTCCGACAAGTAGAATTATCCCAGACTTTTAGCAGGTTAACAAGTTACATTCATTATCTCATAGTTTATGTGGACTAAGAATCCAGTTGTGATAAACTATATTCTCCAGATTAAGATGCCACACAAAGCTAAAATCAAGGTGTGTGCCAGGGCCACAGTTCCCTCAAGTTTCATTTGGGGTATGATCCAATTTTAAGCTATCTTAGTGGTTGTTGGCAGAATTCCTTTTCTTGTGGGTTGCTGGATTAAAAACTTCAGTTCTTCACTGTCTATTGGTTTGAAGCTACTTTCAGTTCCTTGGCACATGAGCCTCCTTATAGAGAAATTCAAAACATTGCAACTTGCTTCATTTGAGCCAAGTAGTGGAAACAGCCATAGAGAAAGTGTGAGCAAGAGGAAAGTCAGAATTTTTGAAAAACTAATCTCAGAAATCCAAACTAACCTGTTTGTTCCACTCTAACATTAGAAGCAAATCATTATGTCCAGCCCACACTAAAGTAGAAAGGAGATATGGAGGGCATGAATACAGGGAAGTTGGAATTATTGAGGGCCATTTCATTGTTGAACATAATAAACTTCCTTTTAATGTCTTCTTTTAGGCGGTCCTTGTAATTTCCTTCAGCTCTTTTCTGACTAAAAGAATTATTTGCTGAAGAACTGCACAAATGTTAACACTTTTGAAACATTCTTGCAAATATCAATACGGCATTATCTTGCTAATATTCAATCCCATTAACAATATATGAGAGAAAATTCCATTTCCTCCAATCCTCACTAGCACAAGGTATTATTATCATTTTAATCACTTTAATATTTTGGTGAAAAACAGTGTTTCATGTTTGATTTTCATCTCTTTGGTAACGTATGATATTGAATGCTTTTTCACATGAGTACAAGTCATTTGATTCTTTCTACTGTGAATTGTTCATGTTCTTTGCACATTTCCCTATTGGGTCACTATTTATCAACTTAAAAGAGTCAATAATATATTAAGCATAATATGCATTTGTCTACCTTATGGAAAGTTAATATTGATTTCAAGTCTTTTGTCTTTTCAGTAAATAAGTATCTTCCTTCATATTTTACATATTTTTTCATTAGATTCTAAAAAGACAGAGAATTACTCACTAGTATTTAAATGATGAGTTTCCTGCAACAACAACAAAACAAATGAAAACATATTTAAGGCTCAGAAACTGAAGTTTTTGAAAGAGTATATATAGTGATTCAGCTAAATGCAGTCTGACCTGAAGATAAGCAATTTATGGGAAGAGCCAGGCATGGTAGCTCACACCTGTAATCTTAGCAGTTGAGGAGGATGAGGTAGGTAGATTGCTTGAGCTCAGGAATTCTAGACCAGAGAGAGCCTATCTCTACTAAAAGTAGAAAAACACTATTAGAGTCCAGTTTAGGGGTAGAGGGAGGCAGGAGGGGAGACAGAGAAGACCACTGGGAGAAGGAGGGAGGGCGTGAGGTAGGATCTCACCTACTGAGCACCTTATGAGGGTTTATAACCCACCCTCTAGTTGAGGGGCTCTTTTACAAGTGGAACTTTACCCTGGAAGTGAGAACAATGTAAACTAGATATTGTACTCTCATATTAATTTGAATAAAATTTAAAAAAATAAAAAGCCCCAAAAAGAGAGAAGAAAAAATCATGAAGAAATAAGAGCACTCTTCAAAATAAAGGACATGAGTCTCCTGACCAACATGACCAGCATATGTCCTGCCAAATTCAAGGAAAAAAGATCTATACTAAGAAAAAAAAGAAAGAAAGAAAGAAAGAAAGAAAGAAAGAAAGAAAGAAAGAAAGAAAGAAAGAAAGAAAGAAAGAAAGAAAGAAAGAAAAAAAGAAGGAAAAACAAACCAGTCATTGTAGTCTCAGTTACTTGGGAGCCTGAGGCAAGAGCATTGCTTGAGCCTGGAAGTTTGAAGTTGCTATGAGAGTTATAATGCCACAGCACTCTACCCAAAGGGACAGAAAGAGACTCAGTCTGAAAAAAAATAATTATGAAAGGGTAAACAAGAGTGGTTTGTACTACAGAGAAGTTTTTCATGTAATCTTGAATTACTCTCCTGTTTTTTTTTTTTTTTTTTGCTTATATTTCTTAAGAAACTATGGAATGTGTTGAGAATGCAATACCCTGAGTCAAGGAGGGGCTAACTGGAATAGCCTGTGCCCTGTTCTTGTCCACCCCCCGAAATAAGATATTCTTCATCATTTCAACTCAGCATTTATGTGGTTCTCAGGACAGACTACTTTCCCAGGTCTCACAGCTTCTGAGCCCCACGGGACCAGCTTATCATGAATCCTAGGTGACTGTTGTCTATTTCATGTAACTTGTATGTATTGCCGTTCTGTCTCAGTTAATTTAAGTCAAGTGTACAGTGAATCTGGCTTACACATACAATACAACTGCCATGAGATATTATATTTTGGAAAGAGAGAGGAAAAGAAAGGAGCAATATTATTGTTGTTGTTCCTCTAAATGAAACCTATAAAAGCAGTCTATGTTATTTAGGAAATATTATAGGGTGAGATACATGTGTATCTTTTTGATGAAATGATGAACTAAGAGTTCTTTTCAATTTAAAGAATATTTTAAATTGAAACACAAATCCATCTGCCATATACATTACAAATATTGACCAATTATACTAAAAAAGATTAAAGGATACTATCTATTCTTAGAATTAAAGTTTTAATTAGAAAGTTTGATTCAGGGCGGCTCCTGTGGCTCAGCGAGCAGGGCGCCGGCCCCATATACCAAAGGTGGCGGGTTCAAGCCCGGCCTTGGTCGAACTGCAAAACAAAAAATAGCCGGGCACTGTGGCGGGCGCCTGTAGTCCCAGCTACTAGGGAGGCTGAGGCTAGAGAATCGCTTAAGCCCAAGAGCTGGAGGTTGCTGTGAGCAGTGTGACGCCACGGCACTCTACCCAGGGCGATAAAGTGAGACTCTGTCTCTACAAAAAAAAAAAAAAAAGAAAGAAAGTTTGATTCATTAATTAAATTTAGTTAATGGAATATATTAGTAATTAACCAAATAGATCAACTCTTTTTCCTCTAAATATTGTAAGCACATTAGTATACATGTATTATTATTTTCATCATTCCCGTTAAAGAATGGCTATGATCTTTTTAAACATGTTAATCAAGTCATAGTTCAATTATACTGGTACAATTTTCTCTACTCTTATACTCCTAGATCAGAACAGTCTCTAAATTATGACAATCGTTTTTTAATCCTTTAATTCAGATTAGGTTTAAGATTACATTAAATTTTTTATTACTCTTTAAATTAATAATTCTTAGGAATGAAACTTCATAACCCAACAACAACCATATTCATGGATTGTGATATTCTGGAATAACCATATATGACCAAAATATTTCATTCCATTGTTACACAAATGTTTGAAAATGTAGTTTTCTTGGCCTCTGATGTTCAAAAAGATGAAAGAACTGGCAGCACTGGATATGTTTTTTCTTATTCATATGTAAAAGTTATGTCTGAAATGCCCTTCCAACAGAACGTGTTAATCGTATCTTCAAGGGCAATAATGTATGCTCTGTAGGGCCACAAAAGGCATTGATGCTTAACAAAAAGTAGTTGCTAATGAATTGAAAACTGAAGAGAGAAAAAAAAGGAGAGAGAGAGCTGTGAACTAAGCTGAAGTCAGTGTGATGCCTTCAGCTAAAGATGGGACATCGTTCCCCTTTCTTGTGTTTACATGGATGGAGCTGGAACATGTTCTTCTCAGCAAAGTATCTCAAGAATGGAAGAAAAAGTATCCAATGTACTCAGCCCTAATATGAAGCTAATTTATAGCTTTCATATGAAGGCTAAAACCCAATTATAGCATAGGAATACAGGGAAAGGGGAAAGGAAGGGGACGGGGAGGAGGGAGTATGGATGGAGGGAGGGCAATTGGTGGGATCACACCTACGGTGCATCTTAGCAGGGTACTGGGGAAACTTATTAAATGTAGAGTATCAATGTCTTTATATA
>CAUYON010003625.1:0-21345 GCA_963573935.1 Arctocebus calabarensis
TGTTGTCCCCGCTACTTGGTTATTTGTGGCATTTGAATCGATTAAGCCAATGAGCTGGTGGTTGATGTTAGCTGTGTGACGCCACGGCAATCTACCCTGGGCTTTAAATTTTGACACTGTTTATAAAAAAAAAAAAAAAAAAAAAAAAAGCATGGGTCAAATATCAACAATGCTAAATAAAAATAAATGGAAGACAAACATAAAACAAACGTAAAATAACTATAGGACAAACATAAAATAACTATAAAACATCGAGGATAAAGAAAAAATCTCAGTCTCAGAAAAGAAAAACAGATAATCTACCAAGAACAACATATGACAGACAATAGTCTTAACTGATAGTATCACATGCCAAGAACAAAATAGCTGTAGCTGTCCTTTGGGAGAAAATGCCTGCTCTGAATCTCTCAGCCCCATGACTACCTTCCTTTTTTAACTTCTTCAGGACTGAGCACATAACATTAATTTGTTGACTTAGAGTCTGTAGTATATGCAAAAGTCAGTAGCAGCTATTTGAATAAAAACATAACATTGAGTATATAATTTTGTGAAGCCTAAATATGACCATTTTACATGTGAAACTTTGAGATGGTGAGTGACATCTATGTATACCTTTCAATATGGCACAGCAATTCTTTCCTTGCCCTTCCCTATGCTTTAAACATAGGCGACAATTTGGCTTAGGGACTTATCTCCCAAATCATTAGAAATTTAAAGAAATAGTAAGTCTGTGCTATACTTTCTACATATTATGGAACATACAAATGACCAATATATTTTACACGAAGAAGGAAATAGTTTAGCTATTCATGTGAAAATGTCATTCGAGGTTAAAAAAATATATATGGCATATTCTTGCTTTTTGTTGTTTTGATAATTTGATGGACTCTTACGAGAAGTAGGCAGTCCCTGGGTTTACAAACCTGATTTATAGGGACTACAGTGAAGGGAATTTATAAATCAGTTGCTCTTAAATTCTAGTCTTTAAATTACTTCCACCTGAAATATCCACAGATTCACTGTCTAATCCACCTCTCCATGAAAAGAGCCATGAACAACTGAGAAGTTTGTTTACACCCAAGATGGATGGAACTGATAGGAGAATAGTTATAAATACCAGCTATGACTACTCTGGTTCCAGGCCTTTAATAATCATGAATATTTATTCCTTATTTTTCTTTAAATACGTTTGAGAACATGTTAGGCAATTTTTTCCTTCTTTCTCTCATTCCTTTGATATCTGAATGTATTAATAGTCATTAATTCTCTATCATCATACATAAATTACTGAGAATATTAAAGGCTGGATGTGACTCAGCAAGAAGAATGAATATAAAGAGAGATAAAGAAATGGTGTATCTATCCTCCTTTGAGATGAGAGTTGATACGTTTTCAGCTGCCTGAAAATGACTGCATTATGTTAGGCAGGAGGTTAATTTTGTTATTTTCTTACTTTGAATTTAAGCATGGTCATGTTTATATATGGATGTCAGATTGACAAGAAGGAAACCGTAATGGATTTGTGGTATGCCAGTTTTGCTTGGATATGACTACATTTTTCAAAATGGAAAGTAGCTGCAGGTTAGTTTGGACCATAAAAAATAGTTTGTACAAAATTTTCATGACAGAACACAAGCATCTAAGAAGTATCCACCGCGTTATTTTTATCCTTTGAAACTCAGCAGGCACCGAGCCCCCGCTGCTAGGATGGCCCCGTGCTCTGCTGGGTGTTGATGTACTGCAGCACACCAGCCTTCCCCAGCTCCTGGGCCAGCGTGCTCCACTCCCCGGCCAGCTGGTGAGTTCATGGCCTCCTGGACCTCTCCCTCTCCTGGGTCAGGTGTGTAATAAAGGACACCAGCTTCTCTGGCAGATTTTTATTTTAAAGGCTCATCGAGAATAGAAAGCAGCTTCCAGCTTGCCCTCACAGGTTTCAGGTTTGGTTATGCTGCTCCTCATTTTCTTCTTCATGTGCCAATTCTCTTTCCATTTCACCCCCATTTCCTGCCTTGCTCCTATGTGGCGAAACATAGAATAGAACTGTAACAGAGAATGGAAATATATAACAGAAGATGGTCTGGGGGGGAAGTAAAAATGTTTTCTACTCTTCAAAACCACATTACCCTTTTTTTTTGGTGGGGGGAGGTGAAAACCTATATGGCTGCCTCAGGCTAGTGGTCTGAAAGGGCAGAAGAATGTTTTTTCTTCTTTGTGACACAGGATCCTGAAGGGCATGGTCTGGGTAGAGGTCATGAGATGCCCCAAAATGGGATTATAGCATTAATCAGAACCTTTAAAAGCTTCTGTTCTGAAGGTAGACTCTGGTATTTTTGAGATAGAAGCTTGCCAGCCTCCTCATTTGCCAGCAAATTAATAAACTGTTTCTTCCTCCTCAAACTGCTGTTCCACTTTTTCTGATGTGGCTTTGAGGGACAAGTGCAGAACTTTAAGAAACATTCTGGTGACCCTGGTGGAACCTGGTGGAATGGCCCCCTGCAACTACGAGAAGAGACAGGAAGCAGCCCTGGCTCTAAGCCATTGGTCTTTACAGGTAGCAGGCACTTCTTTTATTGGTGAGAGCACAAGGAATGGGCCTAGCAGCTTCCAGAGCTTATTGAGCTCTGAAAAACTCCTCTTGGTCTCCCCCCAAAAGACACAACTGCTGCAGCTTGAATTGAGGTGTGGAGAAGGTAAAGGATTTAGAAAGTGCCCAGAAGCTAGACCTTTTGTTGGATAAATTCTGTAGCATGGGGCAGCTCCTATGGCTCAGCAACTAGGGCGCCGGCCCCATATACCGAAGGTAGTGGATTCAAGCCCGGCCTCAGCCGAACTGCAAAACAAAAAAATAGCCGGGTGCTGTAGCGGGCTCCTGTAGTCCCAGCTACTAGGGAGGCTGAGGCAAGAGAATTGCTTAAGCCCAAGAGCTGGAGGTTGCTGTGAGGTGTGTGACGCCATGGCACTCTACCCAGGGCTATAAAGTGAGACTCTGTCTCTAAAAAAAAAAAAAAAAATTCTCTAGCATGCTGTTTGATACCATGATCTGACCCACAGTGGGAATGGGGAGTGGTTTCAGACCTTCCGGTTGGTTTTGTCTTAAGGTGCCTCGTAGGGGTGGAAGTCACCAACTTGAGTAAAATGAGGGAACCTGGTTTGAATGCGGAACTCATTTGAAATTCCTCTGGAACAGGGGTCACCATTTGGGAAGGGTTATTTTGTGAACCTTTCAGCTTTGTCTGGCTTTTGGGGCACTATCTGAAGTGTCATTTGGGGTGGCATTTGTGACTGTGCCACCATTTGGGAAGTGTTTACCTTCTAAAACTGTAGAGTGTTTAGGACATCATCTGAGGTACTATTTGGGGATGAATTTATCCTCTTGGTATTCCCATTTCTTTTATAGGCCCTAGCATTTGGGGTTGAGGTTATCCCATGTTGTCTTTTATTTGTGAGATTTGTTGCCACCATTGGGAAGGGTTTAGTTTCTAGCCTGTAGGGCATTTGGGGAACCACTGAGGTGCCATTTCATTTGAATTTTGTCTCTTGTATTGTCTGTTATTTGTGAATTTTCTTGCAACATAAGAAAGCTGCATCTCAAAATGCCTTGGGACAAAATGTTGGAAAGAGAATGGTGTTATTCTGTTATCTGTGAGTTTTATTGCAACATAAGGAAGCTCAGGTCCCTTGGAGAGGAAAAAAACACATTGGAAAGAGAATGGCATTAGGCTGTGACATTTTAGATTGTTTATGTTGGGAATTCCCTATATTGTTTACTGGTGCCTTTTTTTTTTTTAAGTTCTAACCTAGTTTTATATTTTCATGTGTTTCAGTAACCCAATAACAAAAAAATTAAGTCAACATTTGGAGTTCATAAAAATTTTTTTCATCTAAATGTCATCCATGTTACTCAAGTTGGGTCACAGTGAGAGTAGGTCATAAAAGCAGTCTTTGTTTTCTAAAACCAATACCAGGTAATAGCTCTTGGTGGTTGCCAATGAATCACACAAGTAGTGTAGGAAAAAAAAGGAAGTGAACATCTTTGGTAGGAAAAAATATCACAGATTGGATATGGCCATACCACCCTGAACGCAACCAATCTTATCTGATCTCAGAAGCTAAGCAAGGCCGGGCCTGGTTAGTACTTGGATGGGAAACTGGTGACTTTTTGTATCATCTGGTGTGTAAGGAAAAGTGGTAGTTGGTACTGCTTGTAGGAGAGTCCAGGAAAAGTGACAGTTTCCCAATTTTAATTTGGAGGTGCATTCTATATTTGTTGTCCTATGGTTTGTCTTCTTTTGTAAAGCTTTTGTTCATTTCTTTTGCCCACTTTTTTCCTGAAGTTGTTGATGTGTTTTCTTGTGATTTTTGTGGCATGCAGATGTTTTCTCTCATTCGGTTTTCACTGCTGATTGTTTCCTTGGCTGCAGGGAGGGTTTTTAGTTTGATCTTGTCCCATCTATTGATTTCCGTTGTTGCTGTGATTGCTTTCAGTGTCTTGTTTATGGATTGTTTGCCTAAGCCGGGGTAAGGGTTTCCAGCATTTTCTTCTAGAATGGTTATGGTTTAATGCTGTGGGTTTGAGTCTGTTGTCCATCATGAATTAATTTTCGTGAGGGATGAGAGTTCTCACAGTTGCCTACAGCTAAATTCTTACAGAAAATCCCTTGGTTTACATTAAATAACCGTAATAGTTTTTCTTCTCTTGTGAAGTTTGACTGATACAGTTCTAGAAATTCAAATGATGTAATAATTATGTTATATAATTAAGTAAGTTGGGGATGTATGTGAATGTGAGTGTCTGTGCTTTTCCCAGTGTTATTCTTTTGTTTTTTTGTATGAGTTTTATGGAATGATTCAAACACTGACATATCGAGGGTTGTTTGAAAGATCCTGATGATTTTTGTGCCCTTAACATGAGGTCTGTAGATCAAATGCACCTACATCATCTCTAATCTCTGATATTTGATAAACTACAGTATTCAGATTGGCAATATATATCAAATTCCAAATGCATCTACCTATTCACTATACAACTCAATGTCTGGGAATTTTTCCTATGTTTATTTTATTTTGAACTTACAAAATGACATTCAAAAGTATTTTTGATTTTTTGATTTTTCATATCAGAATTATAATCAGAGCAAAAGCTTGGAGATTCATAAGGTGTTCACTAGTAGGTTTTTAAATAAATACAATCTGGTACAATCATAAACTGTAATGTTATTCCCACTGGAATAAAGACAGAGGAGGCAATCTTCCAACTATATAGAAAGATGATCAGGAGGTAATTAGTAATGTCAGTAATGTGAAGGTAGCAATATGCCATCGGTTCTTCATGGATACTCTTTCCTGAAGAATGACCAGACACACCAACATAACAGATACAGCCTCCTAGTCTATTATCCTGGTTCTCTGGCTCCTCAGGAAGGAAAAGCCGCCAGCAGGGCCAATATGATGGAGTCACCACAGGAGTAATCTCACATGAGCAGTTCTTCATCATAAAATGTAAGGAATGTCTCTCAGGAAGTCTAAGGCTAACTCACTCCTAGACTCTCTTAGCTTGTTTTCTTTTGCTGGCTCAGTTTTGGTGGGGAGAGGGTTGGCTTTCAGGAGGAAGTGTAGGATGGTACTAAATGGTCACCAGGTGTCCTCCTTCCATAAGTCTACATGAGCTCCCTTGCTGGAAGCTGACCTGCAGGTGGTAAGGGGAATTCCCAGATTGATAAAGCATTCCGCCTCTTGTAGCTATAGCAGTGGCTTGGGATAGGATCAAGGAGGGGAAAACACCAATATGGATTGTTATCCCTTATCCTTCTTCCCAGGCAGGGCAATTATTTGAGACAGCACTAAAGCAGAGCATCATTTTTCCTAGAAGAGCCAGATCCAATCTATCTAACAGTAAAAAGTAAAAATAAAAATAAAAAGGCAACAAAAAGAAGAACATAAAATGGTGTATGTAAAGTACTACATTTTCTACAAGAAAGAGGCATAGGAATTTATAAATATATTCGAATTCAAATAAAGTCTTAATCATTCCCTCTTTATTAATTCCGTATTTGTTTCATTATCAAAAATATATGACACGTGTACACACACGTCCTTACTCTTTGCTGTATAACAAGCACTTTTATGCTTAAATTATTTCATATACCTAGCCTTCATCAAAGTCATTGAATGACCTTCTCTTTCAATTCTCCTGTAATAATGGATACTGAATTCCTATCTAAAAAGAGAAAAAAAGACCTCTGACTCATCCATGATGTTTAGATATTGTTTTTTTATATACATAATGCTTTATGTGTGACAAAATTATTCTAATTTGATTAATGCTATAGTCCTGTTAGTCTTCATTCCTAGTCAATATAAAGACTGGTCTCAGAGCACACATGCCCTTACCTGATACATTCTTCAAGAAGATTTCTTCTCTCTCTTTTAATTTAGTGTTTTGCTAGTGAAATCTCAGAAAAGCTTTTCCTGAAAGAATATGTGAAATAAAATACCCTTTTCATGTTTATTTTACTCTTTACCATTTGAAGATTCCACACCCACCTGATACTCTTTTCTTATTGTTTTTCTTTTTTGTTCTTCTTTTTAAAACTTTATTCAAATAAATATGAGGGTACAATATTTAAGTTACATTGTTCTCACTTCCAAGGTAAATCCATTTCTAGACGAGCCCCTCACCCAGAGGTCATGTTCCACATTGGGGAGACCCCTCCTTCTGCCCTCCCTCCTCTGCCATATATCGTACCCCAACCCCTCTCCAACTTCTTTATTTTACTCTTTATTTATTGAGGATTTCATACGTAGCTGATACTCCTACTGTTTTTTCTTTTTAAATTATCAATCTCTATAACTAGAACATAAGCACCATCAAAGCCTAACTTTTTTAATGTTTGGTTTGTTGCATTATTTCCAGTGGTGTAATGTGAAAACAATAAATATTTGTTATGAATAAAGAACGGATCTCTAAAAACAGCTGGGCATTTTGGTGGGCTCCTGTAGTCCTAGCTACTAAGGATAGTGTAGCAAGACTTCACTCTCCCCATTTATTCAGTTATCCACCAAGTAACTACATTAATTTTTCCATCCGTTGTTTGTTTCTATCTAAATATAAATATTTCATATTTTCTTAGACCTTAAAAATTAATTTTTGACCCAAGATCCCCATTAGTTGCACTCCTATTTCCATACAAATTAGCTTATTGATAGTTTTGCACAACTCACATTCCACACCACAGGATATGAAGCAGCAAACATAAAAAAAAAAAAAGTTAGGATTTGATGGAGCTTATGTTCTAATTGTAGAGATTGATAACTAAAAAGAAAAAAACAGTAGAAAGGAGTATCAGGTAGGTGTGGACTCTTCAAATGATATGTAAAATAAAGACTAAAAGGGTTATTTTATCTTACATATTCTTTCAAGAGATTTCACTAGCAAAACACTCAATCAAAAGTGAGAGAAGAAATCTTCATGAAGACTGTATCAGGCAAGGGAATGTGTGCTCTGAGACCAGTCTTTATGTTGACTAGGGATGAAGACTAACAGGACTGTAGCATAATCAAATTAGAATAATTTTGTTACAATATTTTGTACATATAAAGCATTATGCATATGGAAAACAATATCTAAATATCATGGATGAGTCAGAGGTCTTTTATTTTATTTATTTATTTATTTATTTATTGGATAAGAATTCAGTGTTCATTATTACAGGAGAATTGAAAGAGAAGGCCATATGACGACATTGATGAAGACTGGGTATATGAAATGAGTTAACAAGCATAAAAGTGTTTGTTATACAGCAAGAGAAGAGTAAGGATGTGTGTGTATACACCTGTGCATATATTTTTGATAATGAAACTTAAATAAACATGGAATTAATAAAGAGGAAATGCTTAAGACTTTATATGAATCTAAATGTATTTATGAATTCCTACCCCCTCTTTCTTATACAAAATGCAGTACTTTACATACACCATTTTGTATTATTCTTTTTGTTGCCTTTTTAATTTTAATTTTAATTTTTTTACTTTTAGATGTATAGGATCTCTGATTCTTCTAGAAAAAAACAATGTCCTGCTTTAGTGCTGTCTCAAGGAATTGCTCTGCCTGGGAAGAAGGATAAGGGACAACACTCCATATTGGTGTTGTTTCCTGCTTAATCCTACCCCAAGCCACCGCTATAGCTAAGGGCGGAGGGAATGCTTTATCAATCTGGGACTTCCCCTTAGCCCCTGCTGGTCAGCTTCCAGAGAGGGAGTTCATATAGACATATGGAATGAGGATACCAGGTGACCATTTAGTACCATCCTACACCTCCTGAAAGCCACCCCACAGACTGAGCCAACTCTACTTTCTTACTTCTTATATTCCTTCCCTCAATCGGTTTGGTTTAATATTCACATGCACTACTACATTGAAGCTACATTAGGAATCAAGTTCACCAATAAACTTATCATATTACTGTTTTGCTAATCACAGTATGTATGTTACTACAGCTATTGGCACTTTGTTTTAATTTCTTCCTTCTGTCAATTTTGTGTGTGGTCTCTAAAAAAAAAAAAATCACTTTGCTGGTACCTTTTCTGTGTTTGTTTATTTTTCCTATATTTTCCTCTGGGTTCTTCCCATGGCATAAGTATTTCCCACCAGATACTTTTCAAAGAAATCTCATTCCATCTTGTGTCTTGAACTATTCTAAGCCAGAAATGCCTAAAGCTGTACCTCTTGTTGATTAGTTTCAAATTAGAATATCAAATTGATTTCAGCATTTAAACAACCTACATGTCACAGAGATGTTGAATATGGAACTCAGTACAGTAAGTTAAAAATGGAGCTTGTTATGAAATCTGAAAATCTTCCTATCCAATATATATCATTTCTAATGACTAGCACATCTGAATAGCATGGGCTTTATTGTCATTGACATATACATGATTATATCTGAATACTGTGGACTTTATTCACTTTGACATGTGCATGATTTCTATCATCTGTGACAATTGATGACTGAATTTTATTTTTTCTTCCCCTTACCATTTAACAGAGCCTTGTATTTCTTGGCGTCCCCATTGCCGGTAGCTAACTTTGTTTATGGACAGTGTTCTGCATGGTCTCTCTGCCTTCACTCGTCTTTTCCTCTAATATGTTTTTGCAATTTCAACATGAATATTTGTGAAACATAAATACAACTAATAATTACCATAATTGTCTTTTACACTGAATATTGAAACCATTTGATTTAACTTTCAAACATAGTATCTCCTAAGAATATAATGAAAGAGGTTAGACTCTTCTTTTCCCCTTTTATTCTTTGTTATTTTTGTTTGCATGCTTTACACTTTGATACTCAAATCACTCAAATATAATAATTCATGCTTTAACTTTCACAGATGATGCGTCCTTATTTTTTCACCTTCTTTCCTATTCTCTGTCCCTAAACTCACCTTCCCTGCCAATACTCAGGTCTGGAATTACCTTCCCCTAGAAAGAATTTTATCCTTCCATACACCTTAGGCTAATAGATGCTCCTATGTATAATTTTGTTTCTAATCTTAGTAACTTTAAATAAATTATTCTGGATATTTATGGATTCTAAGAGCCTTGAAAAGAGATTTTACAGTTTCAATCTTTGAATTAACTTCATGCCGTAACAGAAAAATTGCATAATAGCTGAATAAGAAAGTGAGAGAATACATATTTGATTATTTCAACATATATATTGAATGCCTGCAAACTACTGAGCTTTGTACAGGAGGTGAGATCCCAGCAGTGATGAATTTAGACTCATTGATAGTTTTCTTATCTATTTCATGCATAAGACTACATACTCTATGAAAGTAGGAGAGGCTTATCAATTCTATACCTTATGCCATTTATGAGATAACTGTTCAAAGAATGAAAAAGTGAGAGAGGTATTTGCAGTTACATTCAACCTGTGAAGAGTACTGCTTTTGATATACTCCACTTTTGGATTATAGACTTCTTAAATTCCTTCTGTTACAAGAGAAAAGATCTATTACTAATCCTATAATCTATTTTGGAGTTTTCCAGATATCTAAAATATTCTTATATCTCTATGTGAAGGCTGGCCTCAATTTTCTTTTGTCCTCTAAGAATGGTATCCTTTTGGTGAACAAAAGTCATTTTCTAATTATCTAAAAATAAAGAGCATTTATTAAAGGTGTGATTCTTAAATATAGAAGCTAAAAGATTAGAAAACATTAGGAACAAATGTTCTGAGATTCAAAAATAAGTCATCTATATTTATAAGCTAGTTTGCCATAACATCAATAGGAAAGTGGTGCATTCTTTATTACAATGAATAGAATATAATCTTGCTAAATTCTCCTTTCCAGATTTTTTATAAAAATCTAAAGATTTAAGACTAACAGAGTTCAAAGTAGAGATTTATGTAATTTTATTATATAAAAGGCATAAGAAATATTTAGTTGTAAAAGGATTAGAAAAAAAAAAGTAGATATGATACACTACTTTCCTTCACTTCATCAAATAGGTCAAGTAGATCAGCATCGTGTACTTGGTGAATATGTAATGCTGGGTTTTAAAATAAAAATTTCTTGTTTGCTAGTTTTTAGGGAATTTTGAGTAGGTTTAATTTCTAAACACACACATACACAAAAAAGCTTTTGCGATAATTTGCTTAACTTTGCTTAACCCAACATTTTTCTGTAGCTCAACAGATAGACGAGAAAAGGCATGATTATTCATGTACTAAATAAAGGGTGTTTAATTACAAATTTAGTTACTGACCTCAAAACAATTATGGTACTCAGTTGAACGTAATTTTCTTTCTAATTACCTGAACAAATTACTGTGTCCATTCTGCACTGCTTTTTGATTTCACTTTGCCTATTGTTTGCTCTCAAATCGGACTGACAACAACCTCAGGAGTCTTTTCACTATAGGCATTTCATTTTCTTTGATGGAAATGAATAATTTAAAGTGATTTTACTCTGTTGTCTCACAAATGCTAAAAGAGAAAATGACCACCACATTCTAGAGATCTCCCTTCCTTCCTTTCACCCCACTTCTGTCTTTTCCTTCTCTCCCTCCCTTCCTTACTTTTTTCCTTCCTTCCCATCTTCCTTAAAGAATAAGGACAAAGTTTTTCAAAAATCTAGCAAAAAATAAAAACTCAGTTAAAAAAATGTCTAAGTCAGCTTATAATTGTAGTATAAGCACATACCTTTATTTTATTTAATTAAAATATTTTAACAGGTTATTGATAGTTGATAAGTAATTTAACACAATTTTTTAAATAAGATTTCTTTCTTATTTATCCTCTCCCAGTTCAGGAATTTTCCATTACTCATTTGTGTGTGACTAGGCACAAATATGTTGGCACTGTCTTCTCTTGTATTATGATGTGAATATATAAGGACTAGGGGATGTTATTGTTAGCTGTACCCAACTTCAAGATCCCTGAATCATCAGATATGATGTATTATTTTAGAGAAATATTAGTTATTTTTTAATAGTTTGCTAACTGGAGAAGAGGAAGAAATAAGAACACACTTATGTAATTGCATATTCTACATGAATTACTTGTTATGATTACCAAATGCAAGAAAGTAAGTCAAATTTGTGCTATACATGTTCAAGTTTAGACAATTGCTATAAAATAGAGGGTTAAAAAGAATCTTTATTATCCACAACAGATTAGTTATAAAATTTATACCGATAGTAAATTATTTTTTAACCTGGAATACTATTTAACATTTTTGCCACAAGTGAGAAGTAATGTAAATATGTTCAATGTACAGCACATGTAATTATTTTCCCTTTGAGTTTTTTAAGAGGTTTTAAGAAGGAAATAAGCAAATATTGTCACACTTTCAGGGATAATAAAATAATCATAGACCTCTTCTAATGGACAAAATGAGGCACCAGAAATTGCTATGACCTGATTATAGAATGAGACAATTATCATAAGCAAGTGAAGAGACTCAGCCTAGTCCTTATATATTCACTTCATAATCCAAGAGAAGACAGTGCCACCATATTTGTGCCTAGTCACACACAAATGAGTAATGGAAAATTCCTGAACTGGGAGAGGATAAGTAGCTAGTTTTACTGGACTATCAATAAATTAGACTTAATTTTTTTTTTGTATTAACAGTGCTCAATTTTTGTGAGTCATAGGTATAAATAACTAATTCAGACTATATTAAATTATTTAAGCCATCTTAATTTTCAATTGCATCAGTCTTACAAATTGTATTTTGGTGCCCTAGAAATGTAATTTTTTAAATTAGTTATATAAATAGTAGGGAGGGCAAGAGGCGGGATCTCCCCTACTGTGCACATCATGAGGGTGTGTAACACGCCCCCTGGGGGAGGGGCTCTTCTACAAATGGAACTTTACCCTGGAAGTGAGAACAATGTAGCCTAAATGTTGTACCCTCATATTAATTTGAATAAAGTTTTAAAAAAGATAGCAAACCTAATTTAGACTCATTCCTTAAAAAGAAAACAAGAAAAAGAATGAAGTTGAAGTGAAAACCAAAAGCATGCAAATATAGGAAGTCAACAAATGTCATCAAGAAATATGCTGGCTATATAATTATTTATTTAAAAAAATATAAAAGCAATTTGAGATGTCCAATAATAGAAAATAATAGATGATATGGCCATAACATATGATATGGCCATAACATGAAAATATATGGAGATTATAAACATTTTCTGATTTAATGATATTTTAACATTAGCACAGTATAATGGTAAATAAAAATTGAAAAAATAGGATCAGCGCCTGTAACACAGTGTTTATGGCACCAGCCACATACACTGAGGGTGGCGGTTTTGATCCTGGCCTGTCCCAGCTAACACAACTGCAACAATAAAATAGCCAGGCATTGTGGTGGGTGCCTGTAGTCCCAGCTACTTGGGAGGCTGAGGCAAGAGAATTGCTTAAGCCCAAGAGCTTAAGGTTGCTTTGAGCTATGAGGACACAGCTCTCTACTGAGGGTGAAATAGTGAGACTTTGTCTCCAAAAAAAAAAAAATTATAAGAGTAAGCTGGTCACAGAGGCTCACGCCTATAATCCTAGCACTCTGGGAAGCCAAGGCAGGTAGCTTTCCTGAGTTCACAAGTGGTAGACTAGCCGGAGCTCAAGAAAATCCTTGTCTCTAAAAATAGAATGGCATTGTGGCAGTTGCCTGTAGTCTCAGCAACTTGGGAGGCTGAGGCAAGAGAATCAACTTAAGCCAAAGAGTTTGACATTGCTGCGAACTGTGACGCCACAGCACTCTACTGAGGGCAATAAGGTGAGACTCTGTTTCAAAAATTTAAGTAATTAAATTAAAAATTGGAAAAAATACTAGAGACATAGCAAAACAAACCTATGAGAAAGCACACAATTTGTTTTGGTAATAAACTTTATTATTATTATTATTTTTTTTTGTAGAGATAGAGTCTTACTTTATTGCCCTCGGTAGAGTGCAGTGGTGTTACTTTGCTCACAGCAACCTCCAACTCCTGGACTTAGGTGATTCTCTTGCCTCACACTTTTTTTTTTTTTTTTTGGCAGCTTTTCCTGGGGCTGGGTTTGAACCCACCACCTCTGGCATATGAGGCCAGCACCCTACTCCTTTGAGCCACAGGAGCCGCCCTGCTAATAAACTTACATTCTAAAATATATTCAGGTTTATTGAAGAATTGTGAAAACAGTACGGAGAGTCCCCAGATAACCCTTTCTTACTTCTATTATTACTAATTCTATGGCATACTTATCACAGTTGACAAAATAATAATTTGCATATTATTAAACAAAGTCCACAACTTATTTGTATTTCTTTAGTTTTTACCTACTCATTTCTTTCTGTTGCAGGTTCCAACCCTGTATCCACATTAAATTTAGTTGTCAATTCTCTTGAATAGACTATGATTATTTCTCAGAGTGTCCTGTGTTTGATAACATCAGTTTTGAAGAGAAGTAGTCTGGTATTTTGTAGAATGTGCCTCAGTTGAAATCTGTCTGATGTTTTTCTCATGTTCAGCTTATGATTATGACTTTCATAGAGAAGTTTCAGCTTCTAATACCAAGAATAGATATGCTCACTGGGGTTAGGTTTTGATTTTCTTCTAATACCAAGAATAGATATTATGCTCTCAGGTTTTGATTTTCACTAGTCTGGCAATCAGGGATTATCAGCAATTTTTCTAATGTATGTTAGCCATATTCTGTCTTCATCAGAGAAGGTTCTGTCCATATCTCTTGCCCAGTTGTAGAGAGGATTAGTTTGTTCTTTTTGTGTGGATTAATTTGAGCTCTCTGGAGAGTCAATTCTAATATGAAGCCAGTAGATGATCTCATACATACTCACATAAGAGAAAAACTGAAATCAATTCAGGATAGGGGGGAGGTGAATGAGGCAATGGGAGAGGGGAGTAGGGTGGGGAATGGGGGTTACAGTGTACAGCACACCTCTCGGTGGCGGGACATAATAATAAGAGGGACTTTACCTAAATATGCAAACAGTGTAACCTAATTTGTTGTACCTTGGATTAACCTGAAAGAACAACAAAAAGAATAGATACCATAATATCAAAATAATTCATCACTCTTGATGTTATCTTTGAACATCTGGCAGAGGTATTTTTGTTAGGTTTCTCATGATAAAAGTACTTCCCCTCTTCTTTGCATGCTGCACACTTTGGAAGGAAGTCACTCTGCAGAGCCCACACTTAAGGAACGAGGAACTTGCATTCCTTCTAGTGTTTCTATGCCCTGTGAAAATAATATCTATATGGGGATATTTGTCTGTTCTCCTTTATTTATTTATTTATTCCTTCCATCATTTATGTATGTTCCATATCATTTTGAGGTAGTTATCAATTTATTATGGGTTAAGTGATTTTAAAAAATTGTTTAAAATATTTCCATTCTTTATAATGAGAGTATAAAAATTACTTCTAAATATTTACTATCCTTATAATAGTCCTTATTTACTGTCCTTATAAGGCACTGTACATAAACATTAAGGAGTATATGGGTGGGTGGTGGCTTACTGTAGCCCTTACCTTGTTCCTGAAATGAAATTCAAGGATCTTTACTGAAGGCTCCAACTGGCACACGCCTCCACCCGTACACTTCTTTCATCAGAGGGCTTGGCGAATTCATTCTTGAAATATTTTGTCCATGTGATTTCTAGGGATTATCCTTAAGGAGACACAGTTGATCATACTTCAGCAAAATTAGGAACAGTTCTTTTAGTTGTGTATTTTTGTTGATTTTATCCATTTCACTCCTGTCATGGCTAACTTCATTTTTCCCTTGGTAAATACATTATAAAAATGCCCACTTGTGAGCCATGGTTTTAATCCTGTTTGGAATGCTGCGTGCTTGACATTGGTTTTAAAAAGTAACATATGCATGCATTTTATAAAAAGAGAAATGTCAAGAAAGTCCTAAATAATAGACCCTTAATTCTCTATGGAAATACATGAGTATTACCACACTGCACAGTGATCGGTGGTCATCAAAACATTGTGAAATACTACATGCCTTTCCCATGACCGAGTTTCTATTTCATGTCTTCATTGTTAAGTTTTCTTTGGTTGCATATAAAGTTTATGAAATATGCTGTATATGGGTAGAACATATAAATAAAAGTAAATTTACTTCTTTTTCTACTAACTTAAAACTTTTTAAGATCTTTTCCTCCCCACCCTGACACACACACAGAGTATAGCTCTTCCAGGTTATTCTAAAGTCCCAACCAAGGATAAATTCTCCATTTCCTTCAACCTGATCTGAAAATTCTATAGGCCAACAATAGCAAGAAGGAACAGTCTTCTCTTCCCCATTATTTCCCACCTGGCTTTTCCCCTTCTTTTTCCTCTTGTATTCCTCTCCTTTCTCTTCCATTCTCCGTTCTTTTGTTCTTGTTTCCTCCACTCTCTATTTCTATTCTGACCTCCTCTCTCTCCATTCCTTTCTCATCCTTCTTCTCTGATCACTGTGCTAACCCTGCAGGTTGTTCTAGGTGGGAGCAGAAGCACAGAGGAAAGCATACCTACCTGAAGTAGTTGTATTGAATTACGATGTTTCTGCTTTCTCTGTACTGCAGATACGAATATTCTAACTTTTTCCTCTTTATTTGCCTTTATAGATCTATTATGGACACTCACACCACAAGAACCCTCTGTATCTTTTCTGGCACTATTCCTGAAGAAGGCGATTTTCCCAAACACTATTTCCTTAATGCCCAACCTGAGTCCCTGCATTTTATGGAATACCAACACAGGACTGTTTCTTCCTATAGTTATCTCACTCCTGACAGAATCCTCTCAAGTAATTCTTTTCAGCAAAATAGTAACCTAACTTGTTCTATAGCAAACCTAAGTGATTTAGTTATGCCACCATACAAATATCCTCGCCACACCTAGTTGGGCCTGGATTATATGCTGTGACCTACTAAGTTTTAAAATTCAGTTTATTACCTAAGTAATCTAAATACATTACTATTGTTACTTAGAGTCAGATTATAATGTATAGGACTGTTCTCATGGAAGCGTTAAGTACTAACATAAAATTGCCAAAGCAGAGTGTGTTTTATTTTCTGATAAAAGCATGAAGTCACTCACAAAAGAACTACAGTATATAATCTACTACATGTTATAAGATAAACAATTCTAAAATCATGGAAAGGTCAGATCAAGAAAGAGTATGTAGGGACAAGCAAGTTCAGAGAAAATCTACCCTACATAATAGCAAATTTAGCTATGAAATCAAGTGACTATTTTTAAATATAGTTAATGAATATTAATATGTCTAGGGGTGAATAATTGGCCATGAGAGATATGTTGGCCAAGACTTGGTAGACAGAAAAATATCTTTACAAACTGAATGGGTGTTTTAGCAAGTGAATGAATGCAGCCCCTCACCTTGGACAAGGTTATTAGGTCTTTGCAATGGTTTTTGTCTGGGGAAGGGATTAGGGTGTGTGCTCCTTAGTCAGGGTAGAGCCATCCAAAATGTTTGGGACTGCTTTGTTCATGACCTTGCTAGAGCTCAGAGAGTTTGTGGCTGGAGATGGGAGTCTGATGTCTGAGTTCACCTGAGCTTGAAAAATGGGGGAATCTCTATCCAGCCCTGAGTGAGAAAATCCTGTATCAATGTTATAGTTCATAAATGTCTCTCATTTGTAAAATGTAATAATTCAGTTGTTTAAATTGTTGGTGAAACTGCATCTTTGTCAAAGAATAATATTCTTGCCTTTTTAAACCTAATTATCAGCTTGGCTGAGTGAATGGGTGACTTCATGGTAAACTGGAATCCTGTGAGTTTTTGAGAGTAAGAGAAATAAGAAAGGAGAATGGCATTGTGTAAAGAAAGAATCTTGTGTAATAAATTTTGTTCTGAAACAGAATGGTTGTGTAAAAAAGTGAAAGGCAGGACAAAAGTTATAGAAAGTTTAGAACATTTATAGATTGTCTGTGCAGGTCTTAAAAGGGAATTTATGAAAGAATTTACATGTGATCCAGTTGACTATGTGTTTCCTTTAAAATCTTTCAGCTTATAATCTTATTTTAACCAACATTTTAGGCCTTTGATGTTTGACAAACCTTCCAAAATCAAAACTCTAAATTTGGGGCTTGGTGCCCGTAGTGCAGTGGTTGCAGTGCCAGCCATATGCACTGAGGCTGGTGGGTTCTAACTTGGCCTGGCCAACAGAAAAAAACCAAAAAGGCACAACTCTAAATTTGGTCTTCTTAAAATATTAAGACCACTGAAAATCATAGGAAAACAAATTAAACTTATTTGATTTACTAATAATACATAGGAAACACTGTCAAATATGAAATGGTGATTAATTTTGTATGGTTAAGAATTTATATAAAGCATATATAAAGTTCCAATATATAAAGCATTGGGCTATGCTAATATATAAAGCATTAGTCTGTCCTCACCTGTAAAATATTGTTCTGTCCTAATGTATAAGACATTGGTCTATCCTAACATATATTGTTGGTAATAATTTTAATTCATCTAAAAAAGAGAGTGTTTTTTAATGTAACTGGCTGAGTCTAAAGTTTAACCAAAAAGAAAAAGAAATATTAAGAGAGACTGATGAATTCTCTCGAATTCAAATTCCTGATGTCTTTGGAAATTGAATATCTTCAGACTAAAAGCAGATTTTTAGAACTTTCATTGGAAAGTTAACATGTCTATGAGTATTGCTAACCTAACTTCAAACAGAACAGAAATCAGTTATGTGGAACTGGGCTAGGTTGCAAGAGCTTTTTGTTTGGAATTTTGTTGATTCTGTCTGTGTTCTGTTTTACAGAAGTTAAGAAAATAATTTTCAGTCTTTTGAGCTATTTGTAGCTTTTCAAGCAATATTTGTACTTACGAGCAGAATTTGAAACATGTATTTTTTCTCTCTCCTTGATTTCTTCAGAATTTGAAAGCCATTTGTAAGTATTCTTAATTTCTGACAATACAGTTATTTGCATATGTACAATAAGAATCTGTTTTGTTCTATACGACGTGATGAAGGCACTGGTTATTTTGCCAAGGCTTTGGCTGGAATAGCATTTCCAGAAGTGTCCAGACTGTGTTAAGGAATTAAGGTTGATTTTGTAAGGCCTATAAGAAAAGCCCTTTGGAAAACTGGCCAGATGCCCATCAGTAACATCTCCTGATCTGTGGTAAGTAACAAAGATCGCTTGCTGATGGGTCTGGGAATTGAAAATGTGCTTGGGGAACCTCAAGAGAAGAGAAATTTACCCAATGCACATACAGGTATCTAATGGCACAGATGAAACCTGGGCTTGTGAAGGGCTTTCAAGAAAGTCCAGCCTGTGATTCCTTATAAAAGGTTCCAGCAAAGCCAATTTTGAAGGAAAAAAGAGCCTAGATGGCTGATAATTAATTATTCTTACTGCACTTTTTGCAAATAATAAGACCCAGTATACCGAAGGTACAGTTTATTTTGGCAAGTAAGTTAGTTCTGCTATACTTTGTCTTTAGTAAAGAGAGAAACTGGAGAGAGAAAAATTATTCAAAGAGAAAAGAGGCTGTGGCCCACGTGTATTTAGATCCCGGCTTGTCTGTACTGTCAACTCACAAAATAAGATGTAACTGTTTTACTAAATTGATCTGTTAAATGGGACTAAGAGACTGGTCAAAGAGTATAGAATTATATACAGTAGTTATATTTACTCTGAAGCCTTAAGATTCAACAGAGGTCGCCTGTTGGCTACACTAGAAAAATTTGTGCAGTATTAGAAATTATATACTGTGTCTATATAGATACCTCAGGAAGAATTAAAACCTAAAATGAGAATTTCCCAGTAAATGGTATAACTATAACACTGCATCCTACTGTGCCTAATCCGTATACTCTGCTGAGTCTGCTGCAAGCAGAAGCCAAGTAGCCCACTTGCCTGGACTTAAAAGATGCCTTTTTCAGTATAAGGCTGGCTCTGGGAAGGCAGAGGCTGTTTGCTTTTCAGTGGGAGAGACCAGACATGGAAACTGCAATCCAGTACACCTGGACCAGGTCGCCACAAGGGGTTCAAAACACCCACAATTTTTGGAGAAGCAATGGTTGGTGACCTCCAGAAATTCCCAACTAAAGAATTAGAAAGTGTGCTGCTCCAGTATGTCGATGACCTCATTTTAGAGCACCCCGCCCAGGAGGGCTGCGCCCGAGGCACAGACTGTGTTTTATGACATCTAGAGATATGTGGCTATTAAGTGTCCAAACGAAAGGCCCAGATTTGCCAGCGGCCAGTACTTTATCTAAGATTTACTATTCAGCAGGGGGAGAGGACTCTAGGCATGGAACAGAGGCAGGTCATTAATTGCCTCCCCACCCCCAAGAGCCGAAAACAGGTTTGGGAATTCTTAGGTGCAGTCGGCTTTTGTCATCTTTGGATCCCCAACTTTAATGTCTTGGCTAAGCCCTTGTATGAGGCAACTAAAGGAGAGGAAGGAGAGCCCTTGGAGTGGGGAAGAGGACAGGAACATGCCTTCTCCCACTAAAAGTGAGGCTGATAAATGCACCTGCATTGAGGCTACCAGACTTGGCCAAACCCTTCGCTCTGTATGTCTCAGTGAGAGGAAAGATGTCTGTGGGTGTGTTAACCCAGCTGGCCAAGGCCTGTAACTTACCTCTCTAAGCAGTTAGATGGAGTGGCAAAAGGATGCCACCATGCTTATGGGCTCTAGCAGCTACGGCTCTCCTTGTTCAAGAAGCCGATAAACTGACTCTAGGGAGAGATCTCAGAGTGAAAGTACCCACTCTGTGGTCACTTTAATGGACACTAAAGGACATTTTTGGCTCTCTAATGAAAGAACACCCTGAACCCCGCCACACTCCTTCCAGTCAGTGGAAGAGAGACTGAGCATGACTGTACGGAAGTTATAGATAATATGTATTCTAACAGACCTGACTTGTGTGACCAGCCTTGGACAGATGCAGACTGGGACTTGTATGTAAATGGAAGCAGTTACATGATGGTGCAAGGTGAGTGACGGGCTGGGTATGCAGTGGTCAACTTAACAGAGACTGTAGAGGCTAAGCCCCTACCCCAAGAAACATTGGCTCAGAAGGCTGAGTTAATTGCCTTGACCTGAGCCTTAGAACTAAGTCAAGAGAAAAATATAAATGCTTTTCTGACTCTCCAAGTACTCAAGGCACCATACAAGGAGAAGAGACTATTAAATTCTGGGGAAAAGGACATTAAGTATCAGAAAGAGATACTTCAGTTACTAGAGGCAGTATAGAAACCCCAGAAAGTGGCGGTCATGCACTGCCCTGGACATCAAAGAGATGCTTCCACCATCACTAAGGGGAACACCAGAGCTGACACTGAGGCCAAGAAGGCTGCCTCCCAGCTGTACCAGGTATCGCGAGTGGCTCCCCTCATCCCATGGGTTCCAGAGATGACCTCATCTACTCCCGGGAGGAGAAGGAATGGTTGGCAGTGGAGGGGAGCCAGGAAGCTGAGGGAAGATGGATAAAGATGCCAAACGGACGAGTAGCAGTCCCCAGGTTCTAGGAGCCACCGTGGCGACAGGAGTATTTGATGAAATTGCTGGGCCGGTACTTCTACGTCACCCACCTGGCAGCCCTGGCCAAAACTGTCAGTCTTTACAGCCAGTTTGATGTGCACCAAGGACTCCCAGGAATCCAGTACTATAGAGCAATGCCCTTCGAGGACTTCCAGGTAGACTTTACTGAAATGCCCAGGTTTAGAGGGAATGAGTACTTGCTGGTGATGGTCTATCAGACTTGGAAGAGGTAAAAGCTTTCCCCATTATGACAAAAGGACTCCTGAAGTAGTAAAGCATTGCCCAGAAAAAGCAT
>CAUYON010003626.1:0-47913 GCA_963573935.1 Arctocebus calabarensis
GACAGAACCTCAAGCTGTCACCCTGGATAGAGTGCTGTGGCATCACAGCTCACAGCAACCTCCAATTCCTGGACTCAAGCGAGTCTCTTGCCTCTGCCTCCCAAGTAGCTGGGACTACAGGCGCCTGCCACAACACCCGGCCATTTTTTGGTTGTAGCTGTCATTGTTGTTTGGCCGGCCCGGGCTGGATTCAAACCTGCCAGCTCAGGTGTACGTGGCTGGCGCCTTAGCCCGTTGAGCCACAGGCACCGAGCCAAAAGGGGAGATTTCTTAAAAGCAAGGACATGTGCCTCTTAAGACTTTGCACCAATAGCTAACTTAGTGTATTTAGTACACTTTACAACATAGATTAATATAGCAAAGTTCTGGGAGAGCTAAATATTCCAGCTTTTGTCATCATAAAACCTGCTTATTGGGCAGCGCCTGTGGCTCAGTGAGTAGGGCACCGGCCCCATATACCGACCAAGGTGGCTAGTCTGAACCTGTCCCCGGCCAAAATGCAACAAAAAATAGCCGGGTGTTGTGGCAGGTGCCTATAGTCCCAGCGACTCGGGAGGCTGAGGCAAGAGAATTGCTTAAGCCCAGGAGCTGGAGGTTGCTGTGAGCTGTGTGACACCACAGCACTCTACCAAGGGTAATACAGTGAGACTCTGTCTCTACACACACACACACAAAAAAAAAAACAAATAGGGTGGTGCCTGTGGCTCATCGAGTAGGGTGCCAGCTCCATATACCGAAGGTAGTGGGTTCAAACCCAGCCTCGGCCGAATTGCAAAATGGAAAAACAGCCAGGCATTGTGGAGGGCGCCTATAGTCCCAGCTACTCGGGAGGCCAAGGCAAGAGAATCACTTAAGCCCAAGAGCTGGAGGTTGCTGTGAACTGTGTGATGGCACGGCACTCTACTGAGGGCAATAAAGTAAGACTCTGTCTCTACAAAAAAAAAAAAAAAAACCTAGATAAAACCTGCTTAGCTCGGCGCCTGTAGCTCAACGGGCTAAGGCACCAGCCACATACACCTGAGTTGACGGGTTTGAATCCAGCCTGGGCCCGCCAAACAACAATGATGGCTGCAACCAAAATAAAACGGCTGGGCGTTGTGGCGGGCACCTGTAGTCCCAGCTACTTGGGAGGTAGAGACAGTAGCAGACTCACTTGAGCCCAGGAATTGGAGGTTGCTGTGAGCTGTAATGCCACAGCACTCTATCCAGGGTGACAGTGTGAGGCTCTGTCTCAAAAAAAAACAAAAAAACAAAAAAAAACCCTGCTTATTGTGGTGTCTCATGCCTATATTTCTAGTGTCTCGGAGGCCAAGGCAGGTGGATCACTTAAGCTCTTAAGTTCGAGACCAGCCTGAGTAAGAGCGAGACCCTGTCTCGCTTGGGCCAGCTGAACAACAACTGCAACCAAAAAATAGCCAGGTGTTGTGGTGAGTGCCTATAGTCCCAGCTACTAGGGAGGCTGAGGCATGAGAACCACTTAAGCCCAAGAGTTTGACGTTGCTGCGAGCTGTAACGCCACGACACTCTACCCAGGGGGGCATAGTGAGACTCTGTTTCTCTAAAAAAAAAAAAAAGGCAGGTATTATGGTGTGTGCTTGTAGTCCCAGCTACTAGGAAGGCCTAGGAAAGAGAATCACTTGAGCCCAAGAGTTTGACATTGCTGTGAGCTACGACGCCAGATCACTCTATGGGGTGGGGCAAGAAAGTGAGACTCTTATCTCAGGAAAAAAATAAAAATAAAAACCTGCTTGTTTGGAACTAGAACAGATATAGTTTGTATCATTGGGGGGTAATGGCAAATTTTTACCTACTAGTGCCCTAAGCAATATCCTGGTCTTCAAGAAAAGCCTTCCAAAAGGATCAATTCACTTAAAATGGAAATAGATGTTCATACACACACACACGTATGTACACACATACAAAAAATACACACACACACCCCCCACTCATTTAGAAGGGTATAATTCCTAGGAAAAAGAAACCTAGCAATTAAAAAAATCTAAGAACTCAAAAAAACCTAAGGAAATACTCTAGTCTACCCACCTCACAGATGAAGATTAACTCAGTGAAATCAAATGATTTGTCAAAGGACAATCACTTGACAAAGCAAGACTTAGGATTCCAAGTCCAGTGGTATTCCCAGTGTATAAATGGTTCTCGAATATATCCTGCCAAGTTGTTTGGTTTCCAGAGGTGATTTGGGGTGTCAGTGGAGGTAAGAGCCATGCCCCCCTTTTCCATTTTTGGAGAGTTGCTCTGATTGATCGTTTTATGTATTGTGCTTCCAAGTAAAATTTCACTTGACAAAGAGTCCCTTTTTAAAGTCCCTCAAGTCACTTGTTTAAAAAAAAGTTGAAAAAAACTACACTATAACATTATGGAGTTTTGCCATATAGAGGAGTCTAGGATATAACTGACGCAGGTTTAATGACTCAGAAAAAAACCCAGTCTTTTTGTTCCGTAAACACAAAAGCATGGGTAGAATATGGGAAAGAGAGGAGGACAATACCTTTCAACAAGAGAAAGTGGAGCCAAAACTTACCTCTAGATGTTTGGTAGCTTCTTCATTGCGGGACATGAGTAGCAGTTTGGTGCGCAGGCTTCGGAAATGCATATCACCCAGCAGAGATGCCCGCTTCACAGGGGCTTCTGTGGTTGACTAGAAAGAAATCAATGGGGAAGTCATTAAAACTGACTGTGAATACATACTGGGGGAGAGCCAAGGGCTAGGAATCAGGATAGCTGAGTCCCTGGAAAAGAAATAAAGCTAGGGAGGAGGAATATCATTGTCAGTCTCACAAGAGCTGACTCCATAAATGCCTAAGGGAAGTGGTTTTAGATAGGACGCAAGGAGCAAGCATAAGGTGAGTCTATTTTTGAATGTCTAAATATCCCAGGGAAGGTCCCCTACCAAGATTGCAATATGATTAGCAGGCTGAAAAACAAAATAAGGTCATACATGAGGAAGACTAAGGAAAGGTAGGGCTACCTGGGCCTGTAGGAATCAAGAACAATAAAGTCCTCTCTGATAAATAGATAAGCACATTTTGGCTCCATCTTTTCTGCAAAGAAGTTAGAAGGGGAAAAGGAAAAATTGTTGAAGGGGCTTATGTGAAATTCAGGCAGAATAAACTCACCAGAATGAAAAGCTCACTATTGGTGATGTTGAGAAAGATGCAGTTGGCTCCCAGTGCTTTCTTGAACTCTTTATGGACATTTTCATTAGAGCAGCTGCATAGAAAGAGTAAAGTGCTCAGAGAACAGACTGCGATGAAGAGTTCAGGGGAGGGACGGGCCTGGAGGCTCACGCCTGTAATTCTAGCACTCTGGGAGGGCAAGGCAGAAGGACTGCTTGAGCTCAGAAGTCCGAGATCAGCCTGAGCAAGAGCGAGACCCCGTCTCTAAAAATAGCTGGGGCATTGTGGCAGGCATCTATAGTCTCAGCTACTCAGGAGGCTGAGATAAGAGAATCACTTAAAACCAAGAGTTTGAGATTGCTGTGAGCTATGATGCCATAGCGCTGTACCAAGGATGACAGAGTAAGACTCTGTCTCAAAGGAAAAAAAAGAGTTCAGGGGAGAAAAGAGCAGGTCTGAGAAAATAAGAAAAGAGAGACCCTGGTTACAGAGTAGGAATAGGGAAAGAGAGGAGCTGAGAATCTAACTAGCAAGAAGGGTATTATTAGAGAGGCAAGGGAATAACCAGAAAAAGACTGCAAAGTGGGGCCAGGAATAGTGGCTCATGCCTATAATCTTAGCACTCTGGGAGGCTCAGGCAGGAGGATCCCTTTAGCTCAGGAGTCCGAGACCAGCCTGAACAAGAGTAAGACCCTGTCTCTACTAAAAATTAAAAAAAGCTAGGTAGGGTATTGAACATCTTGGGAGGATCACTTGAACCCAGGAGTTTGAGGTTGCTGTGAGCTGGGCTGATGTCACAGCACTCTAACCTGGGCAATGGAGTGAGACTCCATCTCAAAGAAAAACAAAAAACAAAAAACGACTGCAAAGTGTGAGGGGGGCCTGGGAAAAATGAAGCCAGAGATTAGGGGTATAAAGAGATCCCCACCACCACCATTTGTAATACTCACGCCTCTCTCAGATCCTCAGGCACAGCCATGGTAACTTTGAAGAAGCTACCTTTGGTTGCAAGGGGATTGGGATTAACTGGCCGAAGTCGCTCTAGGGTAACAATCTCATTGTAGGTGGCGTCGCAGGCAGCATATTCAATGACATAGAACTAGCAGAGGGGAAAAAAAGAAAATTGATGATGACCTGAATATTTATCTCCTACCTTTCTATGAATAAAATATTTGTTTCAATAATTCTCCAAAGGCTTTCACGATTACTCACATCTCCTTTCATCATCCTCACCCGGGCCAGCCACCAGCCACAAGGTTCCTGTTCATTGGCTCGAGAATAAACCTGAAGAAAAAATGAAAATAAAAGAGATATTTAGGGGCAGCACCTGTGGCTCAAGGAGTAGGGTGCTGGTCCCATATACCAGGGGTAGTGGGTTCAATCCTGGCCCTGGTCAAAAATGTAAAAAAAAGGCTCGGCGCCTGTGGCTCAACGGGCTAAGGAGCCAACCACGTACACCTGAGTTGGCGGGTTCAAATCCAGCCCAGGCCCGCCAAATAACAATGATGGCCACAACCCAAAAAATGGCCAGGTGTTGTGGTGGGCGCCTATAGTCCCAGCTACTTGGGAGGCAGAGACAAGAGACTGGTTTGAGCCCAGGAATTGGAGATTGCTGTGAGCTGTGATGCCATAGAACTCTATCCAGGGTGAAAGCTAGAGGCTCTGTCTCAAAAAAAAAAAAAAAAAAAGAGAGAGATTTAGAACCATCCACAAACAATGGAATCAGCTTTAAGATATTGTGATGGCGGCTCGGCGCCTGTGGCTCAGCGGGCTAAGGTGCCAGCCACGTACACCTGAGCTGGTGGGTTCGAATCCACCCTGGACCCGCCAAACAACAATGATGGCTGCAACCAAAAAAATGGCCAGGCGTTGTGGCGGGCGCCTGCAGTCCCAGCTACTTGGGAGGCAGAGGCAAGAGACTAGGGTGACAGCTTGAGGCTTTGTCTCAAAAAAAAAAAAAAAAAGAACCCACTAATCCGAAGTCCTAACTCAAACAGCCACTGCCAGTGGTTGCTGGCAGGAAAATGGGCCTGCCCTCCCCTCCTCCAGCACCAACCACCAGACACGCAAGTCTGGGAACTCCAACGGAATGGCATCAGTACAGCTCAAGTTTGTCTAAGCCGCTGACAGAAAAGAGAGGAAATTTAGGTTCTAATTAAAAAACAGTAGACTACACATAGCTTTGATTCTGATTTGAAGGGGCTGATTAAGTGCCTGAAACAAAGAAGGAAATAAATAATGACTTGGTCTCAGTTCCTAACTTCATTTAAAAACAGTAAGAACTTTGGGGCTCAGCAACAAAAACTTTTACGAGGCCATTTCAGCTAGGGTGTGCTTTCTTGGGTAAGTTGTTGTGATCTTTTTTTATTGTGGCAAAACATATATAACATAAAATGTGTTGTTGGAGTCATTTTTAAGAGTACTTACTGCTCGGTGGCACTGAGGATTCACAGTGTGTGTGCAACTGTCACTGCTACCTATTTCCAAAATCCTTCCATCACCCCAAAAGAGAAACTCAGGGTCCATTAAGCAGTAACCTCCCACACCCCCTCCACTGGCAACTTTTGTCTACTTGTCTATAAAATGTGCCTAGTCTAGACGTTCCATGTAAGTGGAATCACACAACTTGTGATTTTCGTGTTTGGCTTCTTTCCCTCCGTGTGTTTTCAAAGTTCGTCTGTGCCGTAGCAAGTAACAGCTCTTCATTCCTTCTTAACATTGAGTAATATTCAATTGCAGTTGTTTTTTTTGAATTCCAGTTTAAAACCTAGTTACTCATTCACTCATCTGCTGATGGACCCCTGGGTTATTTCCATCATTTGGCTGTTGTGACTACATGGGGTGAAGAAAATGGACCTGTCCACTCTGGATAAAGTGGGCTGGGGAAGCTTGGACAACAGCAAGAGCAAAAGGCTGGAGGGGCTGAACGCAGGGCAGGAAGGAGGCAGGAACCGGGGTAAACCCTACCGCACACCACAGCAACTGGCTGGGCACATGGCTTCTGACACTGATTCTCCCTCTGACTTTGGCTGGCCCTGCTCCTGTATGGGTGTCCACCATTGTACCTACCAGTGAGACGGCTGACCCAGGGCAGGGGATTTCTAAGGTCCCTTCCAGTTTGGACAGTCTCCCGAGACCTTGACCATGCGGCAGTTACCAAACTAATGACGGAGCTTGTTTGGAAGGGGGAGAGAGAAAAGGGATTTGGAAAGTGACAGAGGTTCCTTCCCTCCAGAGGAGAACCCAGTCACTGCAGAGTATGTGGGAAACGATGGTGGCCTGGCCTGCCCACACCCTAGGGGCTTTGCTGCAGTGAGTATGGAGAGGCCCCAGAGGCTCAGCAGCTTCTTAAGCCACTGGTGGAGGAAACGAAGACAGGGCTTGGTGGGAAAGGCAGACAGACACCTAAGTGATTTCTGTAACAGACCAGAGTGGCCAGTGTCAGGTCCATCGAGGGACACAGCCTGGACAGGAGACGTGGCACGCCTAAGAGAGGATGTGGGAGAAAAGCACAGAGCAGAGGGCCATGCTGCCACCATCAGGCAGCTGTGTGGCCCTCCCTGAAACACTGAGCCACTCTGGGACCTGCTCATCCATGGGGACAGTAGCTCAGAATTCTTAATCCCCGAGTCCTCTCCAGGAAAATCCAGGGCACGAGAGAACACGGAACAGGGCGTTGAGAGATTTCTTCTACACTCATGCCCTCGGCAACATTCACTGCTCCATGCCAGGCTTTGTGCTAGGTGCCCTTCCTGTGTCCTACCTGATCCTGAAGGGACAGACAGGAGCAGCAGTGACAGTACCTTCTGGTTGCAAAGATTTGCAAAGGCAAATTAAAGCATCCAGGAAGGACAAGGCTCCCACTGGCAAACTACCCACCTCCAGGCTAGCTTGTGCCAATGCCAATCCAGAGGTGTGAGCAGCACCACCCCCACCCCCGTGCCAAGCTTCACACTCAGGCTCCTGGGTATCTTGGAGTCCTGGGCAGGGACCCTGCCAGGACTGAGCAGAGTGGGGGTAAGGATGGAACGCAGGTGTCAGCTGGACTCACCTTCACACAGGAGTAGATCACAGACACAAACACCACCAAGATCAGCAGCAGGAAACAGGCCAGGTAGAAGCCCAGCATGAACGCAGAGCTGGGGGAAGAGAGGGGGTGAGGGGAAGCCGGTTCCAGGCGGCAGGGCTGCAGCGGCCCCGGGGCCTTCCGGGCACACAGGCTGCAGGCTCCTGTGTCAGTCCTCACTGCTCCAGATGGCCTGGGCTCTGAAAGCCCCCGAGGAGAACCTGAAATCGTTCCATGTTCCCTCAGCCCACCGCCCGCCCGGTCCTTCCCATTGACTCACTGATGAGGCCACACAGCCTCACAGACCGACTTAGAAGCCCTTCCCAGGGCTGTCTGGCTCCAACCCTTCCCACCTTCCTGTCACCTTCCAGTGGGGACAGTGGTTCACATGGAGCCGAATGGAGAACCAGGTGACACCTGGTCGATATTTTCCTAATTCTTAGCTATTCAGACACGCTTCATTTAGCTTGGAAGACCCATTTTGAAAACCACCTGGTTATTCCTGTCAAGTCGTTGTTCATGATTTCATAAATAACTGGGAAGGCTGAAATGGATTTGATAAATGGCTTTCTTTTATAAAAAGGCCTTTGTCAGCAGCCCAGCCAGTCACTCTTTAAGAAGCAAGGGTGATGTGTTTCTTCGGAAGTCCCCAAATCCCGTCCCCTCCCACTACCAGACCCCCAAATCCTATGCAGGTTTTGCTCCTCTATTCTTAGCCAGTTCCGCAGGAAAAATGCGAAGATCTCCCCTTGCCCCCCTTTCAGACGCAGGTCACAGGTGATCTCAGCAGCCACCAAGGGGAACCCTGGGGACAAAAGAACTGCATGTGACTTTCCATCCAGAACTCCCACTGGCCCCATTGGGCAGGCACACCCCGCCAACCACCAGGTGGCCGTCCATGAAACAAGAGTCGCCAGGAGATGCCAGGTGGTGTTACCGGGGGGAAAGCCAGCAGAGGCCTTGAGAAGGCAGGTGGACCCCTCTAGGATCTTCCCAGAGCTGCCACTTTTGTCCCACACTTCCATGGAAACCAGCACTTAGCAAACGGAACAAGGGGAAAGGATTCTCCTCAGAGGAAAAGAAGTGGCTTTAAGACTTCCCCAAAGGAGGGATGACTGGAGAATGGCCTCTGTCACTGTCTAAGCCACCTGGAGCTGTGGGCAGCAGAGAAAGTGAAGCCACTGCAGACAGAGCAGATAACTGGGATGACCCAGTCCCCAAGACATGCTGCAGAGAAAGAGAGAAGTCTCTGCACTCAAGCTATGGGTACTGCCAGTTACAATGGGACAAAAAAATTCAAGTGGCTTATTGCTACCTGTGGCGCCATGTTAGACAGAAAGATGGGGTTCTATGCCAATAAGGACCCTCCAATCCCACCAGCTCTGCACAACCTCAGTGTAGGGCAATGGGCTGAGTTGGTTATCACCTACTTCTGATCTTAGGCACCAGGCTGAGAATACCTGGCAGCAGACACAAATATAAGGGGAATCTTTTCATCCTTTTAATAAGCATCATTAAAAATAAAAGGCATTAAGCATTAGGACATGTCAATGCCACGTCCCTCCTGACACTGCACACTGAGAAAGACACATCACCACTTCTCCAGCAGCCTTGTTGAAATTTGTAGCTTCCGTTTGCTCGCTGGGAAACATCAGACACACCCAAAATGAAACACTCTACAAATTAATTGATCCGTTCTCATCAAAAGCATCAAGGTCATGAAAGTCACGCAAAGGCTTAGGAACTATTGCAGATTGGAGGGGAGGGGAATAAGGAGATACACCAATAGGTGCAACATGGGCTCCTACACAGAAAAGGGACATTAGGGGAAGACCGGCCACCTGAATATGATCTGTAGATTCATTATTAGTATCACTCCAGCATTAATCTCCTGGTTTTGAGCATTGTATTATGATTACATAAGTTGTTAATGTTAGGGGAAACTGGACGGAGCAGGTACAGAAACTCTACTACTTTTGTATCTTCTTGGTAATTCCACAATTATTTCAAAATGAAAAATAGAAGATGCTGGGTATGAGACTCTTTAGATTGAGTAAGCCTCACAAGTTAGAATCAAATGCAAGCAGTGGGCTTTGAGTTGATCACGGCTGGCTATGACTAAACTAAAAGACATTTTGGAAACAATTTGGAATATTTAATATGGTCTGGATAGTAGATGATAGTAGGGGATTGATGTTAATTTTGTTTAGTGTATAAGGTAATATAATTAAGAAGGAAAATGTCTCTAAGATAGGTATATAATGAGATTTGGGGGAGCAAAATGTCCTTGTGTCTAAATTTACTTTTAACCAGCCTAAGCAAGACTGAGACCCCATCTCTAAAAAAAAAATAGTTGGGCTTTGTGGTGGGTGCCTGTAGACTCAGCTACTTGGGAGGCTGAGGCAAGAGGATCACTTGAGCCCAAGAGTTTGAGGTTGTTGTGAGCTATGAAGCCACCCCAGTCCACCAGGGGCAACAAAGTGAGATTCTGTCTCAATAAATAAATAAATAAATAACAAATAAACTTCCTTTAAAAAATCATTATAAAAATAGATAAAACAAACATTGTAAAATATTAACAATTGTTATGTCTAAGGTATGAGTGTTGATAAATGTGTTTGCACATCTATCTATGTAAGTATACATAAACACACATACACAGACAGCAGCTATGCTCCTCTCCTGGGCGTGACCCTAACATGAGTGACCACCTAACACTTCATTTCCACTGCTCACTTCAAAAGGGTCTCACAGAAGCCACAGGTTCTCTTGGTGACACAGTCAGACTTCAGAAGAGTTCAGAATCACCTCTTTATTAAATTCCTTCAGAACCTGAAATCTGTTCTTCAAAATATTCAGAATAGTGGCAAACCTTTATCTTTTGGAGATGCATTGGGTTTTTTTTCTTGTTTTTTTCTGGGTTTTTTGCAAGATTCAAAAGTCACATAGAAACCAGACTCGTGAACGCTTTGGGCAACTCAACCAGGTAGTAGTGGTGTGGCTCAAATGGGATGAGAGGAAGGAGTGACGAGGAGTCTCTTGTGTGGCTGAGCATGGGAGACGTCTTCCACCCTTGGGTGAGCATGTGGCCTCCCAGCTGGAAGAGGTCAGGCTCCTGGCTTCCTGGGCCAACCGAGGACACGTTCACCAACCTGTCTCCCTGTCTGAGCAAGAGCAGCCCAGACTCCCTTCTCTCCTCTCTAAGTGACAGCCTCCTCCCGTCCCTGGGAGCCCAAGAGGGATGGGGACACTCACTGGGGCACGATGGTGATCTGGACAAAGCAGATGAAGAGGAAGACGAGCGAGGCACACGCCACGTAGGCACCAAATCGGTCATCCACCTGCTTGGAGTACTGAGAGGAGATGGACAGGGTAAGGGGGGAGGCACAGGCCCCCGGCCTGGTTCCAGCCCAGTCAATCCCAGATACACCTGGGCAGCCACTCCTAGTCTGTGCAGCCCAACCCAGGACAGGGAAGCCTGAGACTTAGATCACAAGAAACCAGCCCAAACAACCATAGGTGGTGCCTGTGTGGAGGGCAGTCCAGAGGGACTCAGAATTGTGTTAAGCCAGAAACTTTCTGCAGGCCAGGCCACCTTCAGAGTAATTCACGATGACCATGGCTATAAATTTCTGGGCACTGCCCACATGCTGGGAAACATCCTGGGTGTCTGCAGGCATCATTGGGCACCCTCACAACAAACAGAAAGACAGGATTGGTGTCATTTCCCCTTCAGAGATGAGCAAGCTGGGCTCAGACTGGTCCCATAACATCCTAAGTGGCATGTAGGTCTGACTCCCAGCCCTGCTCCTCCTATGACATCAACCAGCTGCACACATGGAGATCAGGCTGGCACAATCACTGGCGAGTAATTCCTATGTACTGCCAATAAATGTAATAACCCCCCTGTGCCCAGCTAATTAGGTTTGCCTCTTTGTTAACATAAGCCCATGTTAGCCGCCCACTAGAGAGACCTTGCCACGTGGGGCAAAGAGAACTGCCAGACTGGAGTCTGGTTCTGGCTCTGTCCCTACTTTACGGAGTAGCCAAGAGAAAGTCACCTGACCACTGTGGGCTTCAGCTTTCTCATCCACATCTCAGGAGATGGGACAGGGGGATCTTGACTGCCCCTTCCAAATGTAATACCTTGAGTTTCCAGTGTGCCACAACAGCTGGGTGTTCCATTGATGAGATAATAATAACAACAGTAACACAGGTAGCAACTAGCATGTATGTAACATCTACTGTCAGACACTGTTTTATATGTTTCATACATATGGACACATTTAATCCTATGATCCTATGCAGTGAGGACATTAAATATCATCATTTTCCAGAGAAGGAAACTAAGGCACAGGGAGATTAAGATTTATCCCTTCCAACCAAGCAAGTCTCCCTAGAACCCCCATCTCCCTGGCTAGTGCAGCATCAGAGCTGGGGAAACAGGTGACAGGAGGAGCTCCTTCCGCAGGGCTGGAGACAGAGGAGAGCGATCCTGCTTCCTTGTCCCCTCTGCCTGGCCCGGTTTCTGCCAGGGCCTCCTCCCCACCTAGGGTGCTATACCTTCTTCTCTAAGTCAGGCTCCCTGAAGGTCAAGAGGAACTTGCGGACATGCTCAGACCGCAGCCTGTCGATGCTCCTGGCGTCAATGGCGCGGCCCAGAAACTCATCCACTTCATCCTCAGGGTTGGCACTTTCCTGGGCGTTCCTGGGGAGCAGCGGGCACAGACACAGACCAGCTGACAGCCAGGGTACCGCCGAGGCCCAGCTCTGCCCACCCACCTGCAGCGATGAGAGGGCTGGCAGCCACTGCAATCAGCCCAAATCAGGGCAAGGGAGTAGGGATTGAGACCAGGTCAGCAGCCTGAAGCCTAAGCCTGCGCTCTGAACAACTGCACAGACACCATCCGGCGGGCACCCTCACACTGGGTGTGTGGAAAACTCAGACCCCCTGTACAGCAGCGGTTCTCAGCCTGTGGGTCGGGACCCACAGGAACGTATTAAAGGGCCGTGGCATTAGGAAGGTTGAGAACCAGGTCTACAGGCTTTGCTGGCTCTATTAATATATTATATTAGTAAATTATAATAACAACGTGGATTATCATTGAAGGTTTAAGTGCTTTTTCCCTACAGCTGACAGTCTCTGCTCTGACTCTCCAGCTGTGCCACCGTCCTGAGGAGGCCAGGTGGGAAGTGAGACTTCTGCCATAGGGACTACGGCTTGGGGCCCTGTTGGGAAGCAGCTTTCATGGGCTTCGGGGTCTGAACTTAAAAACCCCACTTTCAGGGTGCAGCCCAGGCCCTGCACGGATTTTCTGACAGTCCTGAGAACTGGGAAGTGCAGGAGGAAGAGGAAGGCGTTCCTCAGGGCACTGGATGGGCCAGTGCTGCTGACCACTGCACGAGGTCTGTGTGCCCCCCAGGGAGCCACCACATGTGTGTACGTGCAGTGGGCGTATGCTGGGTCCCCTTTCCACCTGGTGGCGGGGCCCCTGAGCTGCCCTGCCCTGTCCAGCTGTGCTGACCACTGGCCGGCTGGAGTGAGCGCCATCCCTCAGTCTAACTGCTAAGATTGCATGTGGGACCATTTTCCATGGGGTGTGGGGACACTGAGGGACAAAGCTCCTCAGAGATAGCCCCCAGACTGAGGGAGCAAGAATAAAGAAGGGCACATTACTCACTTGTCCTTGGGATCTTCAAAGCCCTGAAAGAGAAGGGGAGAGAGAGAGAGAGGACTGTGAGAAATGGAGGCTTCAGAGAGCCAGGGCTGCGAGGAGGCTGTGGCCCGTCTTCTCTCTACAGCCCACCAGAGGGCTCCGGCAGCCAGAGCACTGACCTCCACAGGTCCCTCCCATGCTCTCCCTGAGGGACAGGCCCTGTGCTAGCTGCTCACTGTGCTTTCGTTCCCTCCACGGGCACAGTCCCTGTGTCTAAGCTGGTCCCAGTCCCGTGCTCCACTCCTTCCTGCAGCCCCCAAAGCCTCTGACCCCTCTGGGCTCTGTGCTCGGAGGGTCCCCTCCCCTTCTGCCTCTCCTACAAAAGGAAGTAAAAAATCATTAAGTTACTCAGTCCTCGACACATGGACATGCTCATAGACACTCAGCTAACCCCCACCACACCAAGAACACATAAAATCTACAGTTCACAGGTTCTGCATTTTAAAACATTAAACTCCAGTTACCTTCAACAGCATTTTTGGTATCTAAGAGCCAAAGTATTCCTTTTTATTTTTGAGACAATCTCACTTTGTCACCCTGGGTAGAGTGCTGAGGCATCATAGTTCACAGCAACCTCAAATTCTTGTGCTCAAGTGATCCTCCTGCCTCAGCCTCCCGAGTAGCTGGGACCACAGGCACCCACCACAACACCCAGCTAGTTTTTTAGAGATGGCTTCTCACTTTTCCTCAGGCCAGTCATGCCAAAGTGTTCTTATGAGGACAGAGCTGGTTGGGGACTCAGGAAGTGAGGAACTGTCCCCCCGGTTTGACTACTGTTCTAAAGCTCATGTCCATAGGGCAGCGGAGAACATGGAAAGGGCCCTTAATGACTCCAACTCGAGGTCCTATTTAGAGTCAATCTGTCATCTCCATGAAAGGAGAGACATGTGTGGGAGTCTGAGCAGGGAAAGAGGGGCAGTGCGGTGGCAAGCAGCCCCAGGACATGCAGGTTCAGAAGAGGCGCACGTTGCCAGGACAAGGACACACGACTCCATCACTGAGGCCCAGCGTGGAGCACTCCCAGGCAGAGCCCAGCGAAGTCTGGGTGAGCCAAAGATCCAAACGAACATACCAGCCTTCATTCCCATGAGGACACAGTTTGAAAATACAAAGAAAGGGATTTAATTTCCTCCCCATGAGCCAGAGCTGCCCAGCACTGAACCAGACAAGGGGCCCAACCAGCATCAAGGTGCCCTGTCTCTGTTCTACCCAGAGACTAGAGGATCCTGGGAGCCTCAGCAGCCGCCACCTAGGGATCAGCTACGGGCTCTGAGGTCCTCCCAGGCTGCCCACAGTCGGCCCAGGATGGCCCAACAGCCATCCGCCCAGACAAGCCTGATGCTTCTCCTCAACCACTAAGGATTAGACCGCCACGCCCTCCCTTCAGGCTGCAAACCAGCCCCAGTTCACCACCCCAGCCCTGGCTGGAGGAGGGGGTGTCACTCAGGGGAGTGTCCCCTCTGGAGGACGGGCCCAGGGCCCCTCCGAGCACAGGGGCTGGATAGGCGGGCTCTCTGGATGGCCCACTGAATTCCGCCCCTGGGGCCAGCAACAACTTTCCAGTGGGTCACAGAACAACTGGCCATAGTACACATATGCTGGTCTCCCTGGCTCAAAAATGAACCTGCAGTGTTTTTAATGAAACTGTTTCTAACTTTGCCCAGTGCTCCTTGGGTCATCTACTGAAGCAGGTGTCGGGGACCCATTTTTTTCCCTTCCTCGCTGAACAGGAACCAGGTCCATTCTAACTACACCGCTTACCATGCTGGTGTGGAGAGTTCAGCAACACTTGGGCTGGTGAACTGATAACAGGTCAGAAAACACTTCAGTCTGCAAAACCCAGAAGTAGGGTGCTGAGGACACAGTCCCTCAGACAGGCGGGGCTCACCACCTACTACCTGGTTCTAGGACGACTGCTACTTACCTCTCCCAGCCTGCTGTGTCCCCGACCCTCCAAGGGTTCCTGGGCTTGGTTACATGAGCTCAAGTCCACACACACACACATCTTTCCACTGGCAACCTTTCTATTAATAAATAACCGTACAGACCTCACGACGCTTACGCCTAAACACAAACCAGCGCGGCTCATCACTGCACTTTCAACGCTGAGTGAAAGTTGGAAAAAGATTTAAGTAAACTGCTGACTACAAGCTCATACCTTTCCACTGCTCTTGGTCTCCGCTCTATTGGTGCCCACTCCTCCAGCCCCTCGTTAGGAGACTGTTTTTCATAAAACTTACCCCCATGTTGGCAAGTCAAGCCAAAGTCTCTCCTTGCCTTAAAGATCTCAGGCAAGTTTACTACCAAAAGCCAATGGCCTGTGTGGAACCGTCTTCATCCGCAACCTAGAGGCTCCAATTGGCCTGGCTAGGGTGGGGCGAGGCGGTTGTACTTTGGCGCCAGCCCCCTCAGGGAACACCTGCGCACCTGGATGGGGAGCCCCTACTCTCGCATGCCCTCCCTGCTGGGCGGACCAATTCTCATGCCTTCCTGACAGCCCCTTTCTCCTCTGAGACCATCCCTCCCCTGTTCCAGCACAGACTGCTGATGCTCCTGAGGTTCTGATGATAATCGACATGCCTGCCAAGCCAGCGCTCGGAGTCCAAACTGCCTCTCTACGCCTCAAATACCCAGCATGCCTGTCTATATGTAACAGCAAGAACAAAAACAAAGACTCTGAAATAACTGAAGATGTAGTCGATACCAAATATCTCCAAAACACAAGTTTCCAGGGATTTGAAACAGAAACTGCCTGGCCCTCTCCCTCTTGCTGATTGCTCCTGCTCGCTCTCTCTGCCTCCCTCCTCTACTCCCCAGCCCCGCGCAGCCCCTGTCCCCCACCCTCCCCTCCCTTCCTCCCCTCTGTCTCCTTGAGCATGGCAATCCTGAGGCAGAGTCTGCAGGAGATGACCACAGGGAGGGTTGGCCACCTGCTCTGTACTTAGAGGAGGGCTCTCAAGAAGGATGCTGGTGGCCATAGCCGTGGGCGGCACTGACCAGGTCTGTGGACATTCTAGTTCAGAGCCCTGGAGGAGGAGGGCCTCGCTCACTCTGTTCCCTCATTATGGGGTTGTCCCCGGCTACTGCTTTACATCATTCTAAATGGAGATCTTGACTCAACTAGCTTGACTCCTGTGCATTTTCCTCAAACCTGTGTCATCTGCTGCATATTGGCGAGCAAGGAACAGAGTGGCTGGGTCCTCAGCCTGCACCCTTCTTTTAGGGCTCTGGCTCTTCCCTGTTGACTCGGCTGAACTCCAGTGGAGTCTGCCTCTGACCCCTCCTGCTGTAATGTCAATCTCGTCTGCTCTGCAGACCCCACACTTGGCGTCCCACCTTTTGCACAGAGTGGCCTCATAGCCCACTCCCAGCACTGTCTCTCCTCTGGCCCCCTTAGTGTGGGCATCTCCCACCTGAGAACCAGGTGCCCTAGGGATGAGCAGTGTGCCTGAGAGGCAGAAGCCACACTCTCAGACAGAAAGAAAGAAAATACTGTAGTAACACGGCTTCCAGTCATCTCTCCCCCTCTTCTTCCCACTGCCTGAATCCCTCTTTCCCTCACTGCTGCTAGAGCCCAGACAGTGTCCCTACATTAGCCTGCCCTGGTGTGTGCCATGATGGCTCGGGTACCTGTCCCCCAGGCAGGCAGGGTCCTCTGAGTGGGGCTGAGATCTCGGCTGAGGTTCTTTCCATTTGTTCAGCCTGAATGCTCCCCTGGAAGGCTGGTGGGCATTCTCAGCACAGAGGGCAGGGGCACTATCACCTGGCACTTGCCCGAAAGGGCCAGAATGGTAGCACCTGAGCTAAAGATGTGGTGTCAATGGCCTGGGAAATACAGCAGGTCCTGGCAGGAGATCTGGTGCCCCCCCACCAATTCCCCGGGGTCTCATCAGTTAGTTAGCACCACCACGCATCTAGGGGCTCTGTCTGGACCCTGCGTCTCCCCAGCTGGGCCTGTTCCCAGATTGCCCTGCTGAGAGGGAGGGAGGAAGTGGCATTGCCACTCTGTTCCAAGGCTAAGTGAGGCACGCTGCTCAACAGTGTTAAGAGCTCAGAGACGTGGGTGGCGCCTGTGGTTCAAAGGAGTAGGGCGCAGGCCCCACATGCTGGAGGTGGTGGGTTCAAACCCAGCCCTAGCCAGAAAAAAAACGGCAAAGAAAAAAAAAAGCGCCTAGAGATAGAGGTCAGGTGCTCTGGCTGCTAGTCCGTTTCCTTTTGTGGCTCCCCAGGACTCCTCAGGCAGCAAGAGGGGTCTACTCCAGCCCTCATACAGGAGGCCCCAGCCCTGTGCAGTGTTGCCTGCATACTGCCCGCCAGCCGCTCACCATCCGCTTCATCTCCTTGGACACTTGGTTGCCACCCAGGTGGTTGTAGAAGGGGCGCTCAGCACCCCCCCAGTGTGGGGGGTTGTGCCCGATGGAGTTGGTCCTCTGGCGGTTCATCTTGGCGATCATGGCCTTCTCTTCTTTCTGGGAAAGAAACATAGACATGTCACCCTGCAGGCAGGGCCTTGAAGGAGCCCAAGTAGAGAGCACCTCGTTTCTCTCGGAGACATAGGACTTGGCCAGGTAAGGGGCTAAGGCAGCTGCCCTCTCCCCTCTGCACGGCTCTGCAGCTTAAAGGTCTGCCAAGATCCTGGATCTCTCACAAGCAAGCATTCTAGAGCCCTCCAAACTGCCTAAGGCCAGCCCTGGCTGGCCCAGGTGGGAGTGGCAGAGGATGATGAGAGTCAAACTTGTGAGAGAGCAAAGGGAACATCTGTCATTTGCAGGAAATCTCCCCTCAAGTTTGACCAGGAGATTCTACCTCTGTGTCTCTCAAACCAATCCTCACGTCCTTCCCTCCCATGGCCAATCAAAGTTCCCAAAGGCCTGTGGTTCCTCTGCTCCCCCTACCCTGAGGGCGGGAGGGCTTGCAGGGGCTGAGCCTCACCTCTGCTCTCCCAGGCAGCTGGGCCAGCTCATACCTGAGCCCCCCAATCCGGTCACTGTCAAGCTGTTGTGCCACATCAGGCTCTGTTCTACCTATAGTTTCAGCCAGTGGGAAGAGTCCGGGTCAGAAGGTGCTCAGAGGGTGACAGAGGAAAGGGGATTCCAGCCTCTTCTCAACTTCTCCCAAAATAGACATGTTCCAGCACACAGGGGAACAGCTTCCCAAGAGGTTTGGGTGAGTAACAAAGTTGTGAGATTCAAGCGCTGATACACATTGTATAAATGAACAGATGGAGAAGCTACCTATGGGCCAACACATTCCCCAGCACCTCTGTCTGTCTGTCCAAATGGGCACAAGAGATGAGGGGTTGGACAGGCACTGGAGGACCTGAGGTGGCTCCTGCCAACCCCTTCCCTCATCAGATAGCGAAATGGGAGGACATTCAGCCTGCTTCAGCGGACACTGCCGGGGTGGATGCTGTCACTCTCTCCTGTGCCCATTTCATCCTTTGTGGGTCATTTATCAAGCAGGGGGAACCAAGAGCAAGGGAACCCAGGGTAGAGGGCAAGAAAGTGGGCTGGAGGCCTTGTCAACCAGGGGCTGAGGAGGAAAAGGGCCTGGGAGGATTTTCTAGCCAAGTAACCAGCAAATGTCTACAAAGGTTATCAGTTAAGCCATGACGAGCTCTCCCCAAAGTGCCCTGAAGAATCTTCCTGTCCCTCTTCCTGATGTCTGTGGATATGGCTCCCTCAAACGGCCCTGCAGCCAGGACCTGTCTCCTGGGTGCAGAACAAGGAGTGTCCCTGCTTGTCCCTCAGCACAGACACTTGCCCTCAACAGCTCTGCCTCCCTTTAAAAATCTACTTTTGCTGTCATCCAAGATTTTCTCCGAACTCTTCTCGGAGACAAGCTTAATTTTGTTCCTAGTCTTACTTCTCAGGAAAAGAAATGGGGACACTTTTCTCTATCAGACAGCGCTGACCAACAGATACATTCAAGGGAAAGACTCCTAAGTAAAGGGCATTGTAATTTAGGGAGAAATATAAAATGTCCTCATCATTCACTTGAAAAATTTAGAGCATGGAACGAGACACTATTAAAAATAGAACACTGAAGTCTGCTAATAATTCAGCTTTATATTTCAGCAAGTGCGAGCTGAGACAAAGGGGGAAGAAAGAAACTAGAAAGAGGGGGAAAGAGAGAGGTTCAAAAACGAAAGATACATAGGTCCACACAGAGACAGACGCTGATATTAGATACATCAGAGAGAGAGAGGAATAAAGAACAACATCCCTTAAAGGAAAAGGAGAGAGAGGGAGGTGAGATATCTAGCGTCCATAGACACCCGGGTGCCCCAATTCCAAGGCCTTCTGGTATCACGCGGCTAACTAATCTGAGGCCTGTTGCATTTCCGCCCTCTCTGCCATCATCCTTTGCAACTCCCATGTCTTTTCCCAGATGTAGGCGCCACAACCATGTAAGGAGTCCATGTCTTTACCCACAGAAAGAGGAAAAAGAAGAAGGAAGCAGCAGCCAAGATGTCCCTTCCCGACAGAACGGGGCCCCAGAGCCCCAGGCCCCGGCCCGGCCACGCACCCGCTTCTGGGTACAGCGCAGGATGAGGAAGGTCTCGATGCTGTGCTCCTTGAGGTAGGCATTGCGCTCGCCCCCGCAGCCCGGTTCCACCTCGTAGTCCCCGTTCAGGTAGTTGAGTGTGGCCTTGGTGATATGGATGCGTCTACAGGTGGGGCGGGCGTGGGGGGCAGAAGAGGCAAAGTCAGAACTGCAGCGCCCACGTGACAGCAAACCACAGCCCTGGGCGGCACTATCCAAAGCCCAGGGCCCGAGCTCTGGCTCAAGCGCTACCCCCGGCCTGGTTCTGTGTCCCCCCCATGGCGTCGAGATGGCTCTGGCAGGCGCCCACCCAGCCTGGGCCCGCCGCAGCCACACCACCTCACACCTAACATCTGGCAAGGAACTGCCGCGGCCTGCCCAGAACACAGCGGCCAGCCTTCCAGACTCTGAGCCTCCCCCTGCGCAGAAGCCAGCAATGGCGCCTCTGACTATGGGACAGAATCCAAATCCCGCACCTGGCACTCAGGCCTTCTTAACACAGGCGCCGTTTCTCCTCGTTGTCCCTAAAAGGCCATCTGCTCTCCTTCCATTCCTTGGAATTGCTGTGTTTTCCACACCTGTGCCTTTCCTCTGTGTTCCTCCAGCCTAGCAGGCTCCCCCACCGTCCCCACCCACCCCATCCTGCCTCCTTCATGTCCCGGCTGCCTGCAGCAAATCGCACGTGGCTCTCCCGCCTCCGGAGCGCTACTCTACCTGGCACATCTCAGGCGCCACCACATTCTGTGTTAAGTATCAGCCGGGCCAAGGCTCAGGGAAGGCAGGGGCGACACTCCCATGACAAACCCATGGTGCTGTGAGTGGTTTGTCAAGTAGAGGAATTTCTACTTCAACCCTGCTCGCCCCAGCCCCTGAGGGGCCTGCTGCCGGCGGCGCTGCCCGCCACACCCCACCTCCTCAGGATGGTGGGAGGCCAAGCCAGGCCGTGCACCGTGGCTCTCACTTACCCTGCCTTGCCACCAGCCTCCATGTGGTTGGCCAGAGTGACGTCATTAGACCAGACGTCGAACTGCCACTTCCTGAGACCAAGGACACCGCAGTGTACTCGCCCGCTGTGAATTCCCACACGCATGTTCACGTTCACCCCTGTCACCTCCCGGACCAACCTGGGGACGGAGCAGGGGTAAAGCTGGGAGAGGATGGGGCCAGGCACGCGGGGTGGGGGTGAGGCTGCAAGTGCAGGGCTCAAAGAGGCATCTCTCTCCTACCCAACCCAGAGTCGGTGTGTGGTTCCGCTCTCAGGTGCAGTGAGCAGGGGGCCGGGCTGTTTCCTGACTTGGCCACAAGGTGGCGGGGCGCATCACAGTAAACTCCGGCCCCGCAACTTCCCCTCGGCCATAGCTACACCGTCAACTAAGTCGTGATCAGAAAAGCCTGAATGCACTGTAGTGCCAACCTGAACTCAACAGAGGAGTTACAGCCACTCCAAACCCTATTCACATAATGCTGCTGTGAGTAAGACAGAAACGGCTTTTGGACGATCTGTTAATTGGATGTATCCACATTGTTGCTTCCTTGATGTCAGAAGGATGACGGAGAAAGGCGGTTAAAGGGGTTTCAAGGGAGGACACATGCCCTGCTTAGGGGAGAAGGGGGGCCTGGGCAGGTGCAGGAGTCTGGGGGTGCTCTATGCCCCAGAGGACACCTCAGTCCCACCACACACACCACATATCCACATCTGAGGATCCCCAGTAGATGGGGTGGGCCTTCTGAGCAGTGGGAGGCACAGTGGGATGGAAGCCACTTCACACGTAGGGGGCTGCCCAGGGCCTGTGAGAGAAGGTGCAGGTGCCGGAGTCCAGTGGGTGGCATACACAGTTTGCACTTTTTAGAAACCTGAACCCTCTGACACCCTGGCCACAGACCCCCTCGGCCACCCAGCAGACTCCCTGTCAGCGAGAGGCTGACCCCCACGGCACGGAAGGTTCAGGCCATCATCATGTCTGTTGTCCTGGGTCAACCTGGTAAATGCCCTCACTGCTCCTTCCAACCTCAGTGCCCGTGAACACCTGCTTAGGCTGATGATGTCCCACTCTATTCTTTTAACTTGGCTCCAGAGCCGCCTTCACCGAAACTCTCTCAATCCCTCAAAGGACTCAAACACCCACTCTTCGGCCCTTCTCCAATCATTTGCCTGTCTTACCTTGTAGTGTCCTCATGACACACCTCGCATCAGAGCGCCAGGAGCCCAGGCCTCCCCCACTCAGTATTGTGGTTCTGCGAAAGACTGTCCAGCCCAGGCATACAGGGAGCTTGGTGAATGCTGCCCAACATTCAGCGGACCCGAGCTAAACCAACAGACGCAGACACCTTCCTGATCTCTATCCTTGCCGTATGTGTCATTTCCTTTGCTCTGTCCAGGCTTATCTCTAAAGTCCAAAGTTTCAGGACTCGGATGCAAAGTCTGACCTGCTCTCTGGCTGACATGTAAGCTTGGATCGTCCATGTTTTTCGATGACCAAGACTCCTTCCATGATCAGTGGTGACCAAGAATTGGCTAAACAACTTCCTCACTATTGCTCACAGCAAAGACGGATGCTCTCCAAATGGGAATATCTAGAGGAGAATCCACCTGCCCGGTAGTGTCATCACCCTGGGGACCTGTTTAATCGCCATGAGCCCACCTCTTCCCATCAGGGGAAGGGCAGCCAGCGGCGTCTATGCCTGGCTGGGTGTTTGTAGAAGACACCAACTCTGGAAGGCAAGGCCCTCACATACCACAGGACTAGGTTACAGTTGCCAGCCGGCCCTCTCTGTCATCAGCAAAGCCCTCCCTTCCTGGGCTTATCCTCTGGGCAGAGCTGCCCAGGCTGCTGTGGGGAAAGGAGGTGCACATCAGCCTTGCAGCTTGGCCATTGTGGGGGGGCTTGGGAGAGAGCTTCACCCCACCGTTTCCCTGCCTGTGTCGGCCCACCACACAGCCAAGGGCTCAGTCAGCCACTCTGGCTGTGGACAGTCCCAAGGGGTGGGCACTTACGAGATGGCCTCGATCATGTCCATGCCCATCTCCACGCAGCAGTGGGCATGGTCAGCCCTGGCTTCAGGCAGCCCTGAGACGCAGTAATAGCAATCCCCCAGGATTTTAATACGTAAACAGTGATTCTCCTGGAAAGCAAATTAATTTCAAAAATTAAAAATAGTAGGAAAGAGAAGTGGGAGGGAAAAAAGGGGGGAGGCAAACAGATTCACCCCATGCCTGGAATAACTTGCCTTTTAGGGCAGTGAGCACAGACCCTGTGCCAGAACTCTGCATGGTCCCAGGACAGGCTTATCAGGAGATGTGGGGAGGAGGCACAGTGGGTACAGAGGGACAGGCTGGGAAGTCCTCAGAGAGATATCCAGCCTTCCAAAGCTCAGAAGCTCACTTTCTTTTTTTTTATGGGTATATGGTATATGGATGGGGCCGGCACCCTACTCCTTGAGCCACAGGTGCCGCCCAGGAGCTCACTCTCAATGAGCTTCTGGTGAGGCCCGAGAAGAATTTAGCAGGTCCAGGATAGACCTCTGCAGGCAGGGCAGCCTGTCAGCGCACGGAAGGCCCCAGCCTGCTTGTGAGGGTCTCCAGGTCCATTCCACGCCCAACGGGTTACACTGACTTGTGGCCCAAGAGTCTCTCAATGCTTTTCTGATTCTTCTCTTTTACAAAAAGACTAAGGCAGGCAGAAATGGGCTTTAATCAGAGCTCACCTGACACTCAGCCTGTTTGAAATTTTTATCAAAACACTTTTGCTAAACGAGCAAATACATGCTCCACAAGAAATGGACAGAGCTGAAGTACCTGCCTACCACCGATGCTGAGTGCAGATACTATAGGGCCACCCTGAAGGCCACCATCAATGTGTAATGGGACTGAGAATGTCATTAATCATCGATTACCAGCTGTCCAAATCTGTTTCCCAAAAGTAGTTAAGATGCTAGGCCTCAAGGGTCCGTGTGGCCTGAGCTCATCTGAGGCCCATCAGTGCCCAAATGCCAAGCATGCTCCATTCACCTCTCTCAAGTGACAAGAGGGCACCCATGAGTGTAAGCCCAACATCTCAAGGTCCTCAGAGGCCCTGGCACCAGTCTCTTGTCAACAACCTGGCCTGGCATCCTATATGAGCAAAGAGGAACATGTGTCTTTTCAGTGGAAAAGGCCTAGAGCTGGGGAGGATAACAGAAGTGTAAGTTGGGCCTAATGAATGAACATGTCGCTCACCCCTCCCTTCTATGGAGTGTGCAAATGTTGAACAGTCTTCTTTCTGGATGCCTCTGGGGAGTGGCATGTGGCTGCCTGCAGGCCAGGTGGAAATTCGGACATATTTTCCTATCACTGTAGCCCACCTCATCAGGAAAGGGGTTCCAGGGCACCTAATTTGCACCAAACAGACTCTGCTAGGAGTATGAGCAGATGACCTGCAGAGTGCACCACCCCCTTACATTGATGGAGGCATGGAGGGCTCCCCTACACAGCCCTGTGGCCTTGACATTGCTGAAGGAATTTCTAACTGAGTGTCTTGGGGCCACTGTGGGGTGTGAGAACACATAGTCACAGCCTGAATGGCCCCTCTGCCTCTCACCAGCTCTCAATAGTGGGCTCTGCCCAGTAGGGCACTTCCTGGCACATGCCCATCCCTAGGGCTCAGGGGGTCCTCAACCACAGCACCCTCCCTCAACAGCCTGGGTCAGGCCACCCCCAATCCAGGTGGTGGGCAACTCACCGCAGCCAGCTTGTCGAAGCGGGCGAAAAGCTCATTGAGGGTCATGACCAGTTCCTGGGCAGTGCACTGGGATGCCAAGCTGGTGAAGCCCTCGATGTCAGCAAACAGGATGCTGCAGAGACGGGCAGAGGGGAAGACTGTGCTATAGGCTGAATGTTTGTGTCCCCCAAATTTATGTTTAAAAATTTTGTCTTTACTTTTTTACCACTTTATTTGTTTTTTGTATAAATTTATGCTATACAACATGATGCTATAATCATATGTTAAATCTTAAAGTCCAGTGTGATGAGATGAGGAGGTGGAACCTTTGGGAGGTGCTAGGTCACGAAGTCACCACACAAAAGGGACCCAAGAGAGCTCTCTAGTCCTCCCTCTATCATATGAGGACACAACGAGAAGCTGACAGTGTGCAGTCTGGAAGCTGGCCCTCACCACAACCAGCCACTCTGGCACCCGGCTCTCCAGAACTCTGAGAATAAAGTTCTGTTGTTTATCAGCCACTCCGTCTGTGGCATTCTGGTAGAGCAGCCTGGAGGTTCAGACAGAACCTGTGAGGGTGCAAAGGCAGTGTTCAGCCAGGGCCCACCCTGGGGCTCCACCTGCCTGAGGTGAGCTGCCAGCCAGCAGCAGTCCGGGGGGCTCCAAACACCGCTGGGCATGGGACAAAGAGGCCCCAACACTGGAGCTGGCCTCTCTCCGCTGCTGCCCCCTCTCACTGCTTGCAGGGTACCCCAACCCCCGCTAGAGGAAAAGCAGGGAAGGGGCACGGGCCTGAGGGGTTGAGGGTGAGACAGGAGCCAGGCCCAACTCTGTCACCCCTCAGGTCTGCCTGTGTGACCCATCAAGATAGGTGCGCCCAGTCCTGGGCTTGAGGCCTCTTGTACCTCTGCTCTGGAATGTACTTCAGACCACACTGGAGGCCCTACAAAACCACACAGAAGGGAATCTAACCCCAAACAGACCCAAGGTCTCTGTCCCGAGGGTGTCATCTAGAAGGGACAGACTAAAAGAAACCCAGGGAGGGGGGAGAGGAAGATACAGCCTGTCAACATCTCTGGAAGCCCAAACTCGTCCCTACGGTTCTTCCAGGCGCCCGCTGGTTATAGGTCTTTTATTCTTTTCTGTGGTTTGCATTCCCTAAGTTGAAAATGTTTTCCTTTTCCTTAAAAATAAACTACTGGGGGAAAATCCTCATGGCCAGAATGCATACAGGCCTTTACAGCTTTTTTCTTAAAAAGGACACAAAAACTTGGTAACTCTCAGGCACTGAGCTGGAAGCTTCCAGTATGTCATCTCACTGAGTCTTCCAAACAGCCCTGCAAGCGAGGGGCGGCGTCCTCACTTCACACGTGTGGGGGCTGAGTCTCAGAGAAGAGGCTGGAGACAGTAGCAAGGTGTGACTCGGCCTCCAGGGTCTGTGCTCTTAACGCCATACACTGGGACTCCTGAGGTTCTAGAACTGAGTTTCGTTTTGAAAATTAGGAATGTAGAACTAAACATACTCCATCATCTTATTTCAAAGTGTGTGCTGGCTTATTAAGCCTGCCTTCTTAAATTGAATATTGACAAATGACAACGCTATAGTTTATGGGGTACCAAATGATGCTATGCTACACATATATGGAATGTCTGAATCCAGCTGATTAACACGTTTGTCACCTCGAGTATTTACCACCAACCCCTCCAGACTAACCGAAAGGCCGTACTCCTTGTCTTTTCACTCTAGGGCTAGCAGTTACGAGGCCCGTCTGACCCTGGAGAGACTGTGTCCCCAGGGCTAGCCAGTTCCCAGAATGGCAAACAACTTGAGTGTGGCTTTCACGAGCAAACTCCCCAATCCAGTGCCACTGCGGACCAATAACCCCCTCCCTGATTATCCCAGGGACAAGTACCAGGCAACTGAGACAGCTTCCGACACCTTGGAGTACAAGGAAATTCTTCAAACTGGCCAAGCACCAACCTCCTTGCCCTGCCTCCCATGTTCCTTCCCATGGAAACCTCAGCAAAGGCTCTCGCCCATGTTTTCCCCCTCACCCCTGCCTCCTGACTGACCCCAGCGCCTCCCTGTGTGCATGTCCCCTCCTCTTCAGAACTGTAACAGTCTGCTCAGTGCCGACTATCTCCTGATCTCTTGGCCTCCCCACACCTGAATTGTAATAAAACCTACACTTACATTGTATAACAGTCAGACACCGAGTTCACACGCAGATGAACTCATTTGCACCTCACAACCGCCCCTTGAGGTCAGACTCCTCTTTTTAGGGGTGAGAAAACTGAGGAACAGAAAAGTTGAGTCACCTGCCAAGGCCATGCAGGCAACCTGGCTCCCTGCTCTAGGGTTGAACCAATAAATATGTTGCTGCCTGTTGGCCCCACAGACAAAATGAAGGCATGATTCAATGTTCTGGCGTCATAGGAGCAGAAGGAGGTGGGAGGGCAGGTGTGAGCTGGGCTGCTGTGGCCTCTGGGTGGGTACAAGGACTCCCCTGGGAGGCGAATCTCAGCAGCTGCTCCCCTGCTCACATATGGTGACATGGAAATGTCTCGCGGACTCAGTCAGGCTACCCTATCTCCCAGGAAATGCATGGGGTGGGGGAGCCCTGTGCTGTTTCCCCATGTCCTGGCTCCTCCAGCCACTCAGAGCGCAGCCCAGATTAGCAAAGGCAACTGTGGGAGGAAGGTCATAGAGGGGGGCCAAGGGGACACAGGGATGAGAGACAAAGCAAATGAGAGGAAGAAAAGAAAAGGTAAGGAAGAGGAGCAGAGAGGAGAGACTCTGTCCTATAAGGCACAGGACTCAGGACATCAGAAATCTGCTCCAGAAGGGGCCGTCACTGGGTGGGGGTCAGAAGATGAAAGGGAGAGTGGATTCTCCATAAGCTCTGAAGCCTGGGGTCTGGCGTGGCAGGCAGGCTCCCCCCCAGGTAGGCAGACGTCTGCATGCTGGGGTGAGAGAGCCTGCGGGCACCACCCTGGCCTCCCTGCCCCTCAGGTGGCCGCCCCACTCCACTCAGGGAGGAGGAGTGTGGGTAAAAGCCCCCATTACACAGTTGTTCTGGAAATCCGTCTTGATCTCTCAGGAAATCAAAGCCAAGGAAAGTTGGGATTAAGATCAGCGGCACACAGGTTAAGGAACACGTTCCGCAGGAGTCCCCTTGTGAAACTGAACAGCAGCATTACTAGGAGCTGGCCTATCCCCAGTCTGAGGTGATGCAGGAAAAACTTGGCTTTGGGGGCTGGTGAGACCCCCAGGGTTGGAGGGAAAACAAGTCCTCAAGCAGCAGAGGCAGGAGTGCTACTGGGCAGGGAGCCACCGTGCCAAGCAGAGCAGGCAAGAGGGGCTTGCTCAGACACACAGGCAGGTGCATGTAAACACAGGGGCCTCGCTGAGCTCTGACCCCTTCAGGCAGGCCAAGCCTGTGGTCATCGTCCTCTCCACAGATGAGCTTGCTGGACCTTTTTCCCACCAGCCACTGAGGAATCAGGCAAGGGCAAGGTCACCAGCCAGCCAGGAGGAAATCACAAGCAGTAAGGCCTGTGAGGTCTCTGAGGTCCCAACTCTGCAGCCCCCGCAGCCTCCACCAAAGGTTTATGGAAACTCTGCCACCTCCACATCCCCCCACCTCCTGTCACAGGAAAAGTCACATTTCTCTGCCACTTTGGAGGAGGATTCTGCTTAATGACTGTCACTCCTGGAGGCTCCTCTGTTTTATGAGATTTACCCAACAGCAGACTGTCTGTTCCGCTGGCCAAGATTTTCTGCTCCTTAGTAATGCTGAAGGCCATTTCCCAACGCAGCGCTGGGCCCGGGCACGCAGGAAGGCGCTAATTCATCGATTAGCTCCCACTAGAGAGCTCTTGGCAAGAGGATCAGGTCCTGGTGCTGGGCGCTCAGAAGCTGGGGGAGGGCCATATTGTCTGTGTGTGCCTCCCTAACGGCCTGCCGTGTGTCACGGTCACCTGCACCCATTCTGGGGGCCAGAGCAGGAGGCACTGTGTCCCAGTGACCACAACGGGCCCTTCAGCCGTCCCGAGCAGGTTGGGCTCAGCTGCACTCACAGCATTTTCAGTAAAGTGCATTTCCTTACCAGTACTTCTGTCACTGCCAATAGGCCCGTGACTTTAGAAAGGTGTCAGTGTCTGGCTCTGCTCCTGTGCAGAGAGCCACATCCTGCAGCATCTCTGGACACCCAGGTGCTGAGTTCTCCTTGTGATCTGAGCAGGTCAGCAGTGCTGATGACCAGCTCCTCTGACCTCCCACAGCCACGTCCAGAACTGTGCCAGAGCTCACAGATAGGGGCAGGTTGGGAGTTTGGCAAGGTCTCAGCCCAGCTCCCAGGATGTCAGGACCTGAAGGTGCTGGGGAACAGGGCCTGCAGGGCAGGAAGTGCCCAGGGAGCCCCAGGAGGCTGGGGAGGCTGACGTGGGGAGGCCTCGGAATTGGCCAGAAGTCTCTTTTTGACCAAGAGGATTGCCTCCTGCAGTGAGGCCCTTCCGTCTGCTCCACACCACTCAACATGGACGGTCACATGGTTTGTGCCCAGTGAGGTAGACGAGGAACAAGGAGTTATTCATGCCCATCAGGTGAATTCACACATCCAGGTGTGGTCTTACTAACCCTGGGCTGACAGCAGATGCCAAAGGGCCGTTTTCCAAGTGGTGGTAGAAAGATCGGAGAGAGGCATGGGAACTGGCAGCAGCCAGGAGCCATCTGAGGCCACAGGCTGGGAAAGGAAAAGTGGGAAAGGCCAGGTGGGCATTCTAAACACCCTGAGGGCCTGCACACAGACCAGCCAGGGGAGAATCTGTCCAGGGACAGCAGCACATGTCCACTCTCGCTAGGATAGGAGGTGCCCAGGGACCAGCCTGACAGTCAGGCAGGGTCCAGATGGCCTGAGGTCAAGGCATGTCTTGAAGTCCACTCTGCTAGCCTTGGGGCCTCCTGCAGGGGATCTCCCACCCTCACCCCATGCCCCTCTCTTGTTTCTGCCCACCCGCATCCTACCCTCCCAGCCATTTGATGGAACCAGCACCTGCAGACATTCTGTTTACAGAGTCTGGAAAGAACTGGGGAAATGCTTCCTAAAGGAGAAGCACAAAATGAGGAAGGAACCCACCAAGGCCTAGCAAGAGTCAGTGAATTCTGGGTGGCTAGACTCTGAGTGCCTTCACTTTCTTCTTTATGCTGCTCTTATTTTTCCATTTTTCTACAAAGACCATATAGCCTTCGAATAATAAAAATGTTTACTTTTAAAAAGTCAAAAACAAATCATGTTCTTCTTTTAAGACCTGATTCTAACCCTTCTGTCTTCATGGTGCTTTCATTGACTCACCCCAGCCGAGAATAATCCTTCTTATGTCTGGATTTTTTTGTTAATTAGAATCAGAATCCAAATCACAACTGATGCCAGTTGTCTCAAAGACACAGCTGGACAAGTTCAACTGGTCAGTGCCTCTTTGCTCTGTACCCTCTCCCTTCCTAGCTCGCCAAGGACCCCTGCTTGGATCCAGAGAGCTAAAATACTAAATCCTTATTGGCTGTGGGCTCCATTCCTCACAAAACCCCCGTCTGTGTCCCAGGAAACTCAGGCCTTTTGTCAAGACCCAACTCAAGCAAGGAAGCGGAGAAACAGGAGCCCTTATACATTGTTGGTAGGACAGTCAAACGGTGCAGCCATTGTGGAAACAGGAGAGGGGTTCCTCAGAAAGCTAAAAATAGAATCCCCATGATCCAGCAGACTCATTCTGAGCACAGGCCCCAAAGAATTGAAAGCAGAGGTGTGAACAGATATTTGCACAATCACATTCATAGCAGCATTATTCACAATAGCCAAAAGGTGGAAGCAACCTGTGCCCACTGACAGATGTGTAAACAAAACGTGGCACAGATGTACAATGGGACAGTATTCAGCCTTAAAAAGGACATTGGTGGTACATGTATACCATGGAATACTATGCAGCCTTAAAGAAAGATGGAGACTTTACCTCTTGTGTGTTTACATGGATGGAGCTGGAACATATTCTTCTTAGCACAGTATCTCAAGAATGGATGGTGGAAGAGCGGTGTATTGTTTCTTCCATCTCTGTTTGATATTGGTCATTTAAGAGATGTATTTTTAATTGGTTAAGTCTAGGGAGATTTTGTGATTCCAACTATTAGTCCATTTTTTCCACATAGTCAAATATCTGTGCTTATAATTTTTTGTAATAGTCAAAATAATCTCTTGTATCTCTATGATATCTGTTATAATTTACCTTTTTTTCATTTCTGATTGAGGTTACTAGAGATTTTCCTTTCCTGTTTCTAGTTAATATGGTGAAAGGGATATTGATTTTACTTATTTTTTGGAAGAAGCAACTTTTTATTTCATTAGTTTTCTGAACGATTCTTTTGTTTTCAATTTCATTAATTTCTGACTTAATATTTATTATTTCCTTTCTCCTGCTAGGTTTGAGATTAGATTGTTCCTTTTTCCATTTCCTTAAGATGATTCAATAGTTTGCTTTTGTGTTCTCTTTCTGTTTTTTAGATGTAGGCATTTAAAGGAATAAATTTCCCTTTTAGGACTGATTTTGCAGGTTCCCCAAAGTTTTTGTAACTTGTAGATTAATTTTATGATTGAGGAATTTATAAATTTCATCCTTCATTTCTTCCTAGATCCAACTTTCATTTAGCATAAGATTGTTAAATTTCCCTGCTTTGTGTGGGGAGGACAGTTTGTGTTGGAGTTGAGTTCCAAATTTTTTTACCTTGTGGTTTGAGTAGATACAAGGTATAATTTCAATTCTTTCCATTTTGTTGAGGTTTGATTTGTATCCTAGGATATGATCTATTTTGGAGTATCTTTCATGGACTGATGAGAAGAAAGTATATTCCTTAGATTTGGAATGGCTTTTTCTATAAATGTCAAATAAGGCAATTTGTTCTAGGGTCATATTTAAGTCACTTGTGTCTTTGTTTAGTTTCTGTTTAGAAGATCTATACAGTTCTGTCAGAGGCATATTAAAGGATGCCTTTATGCATCCAGTTATGATGTTATAGGATATCATATTGCTCATTCCAATAAAGGTCTGTTTCATAAATCTTGGAGCATTTAAGTTTGGTGCATAAATATTTAGAATTGAAAATGGCCTCCTGCTATATTGTTCCCTTTACTAGTATGAAGTGACCATCTTTGTCTTTCTTGACTTTAGTTACTTTAAATCCACTTGTATGGGTAAGATTGTAATCCCTCCTTTGTTCTGATTTCCATTTGACTAAAAAATTATTTTCTATCCTTTTACCATGAGTCTTGCTTTGCCCTTCAGATTTAGGTGTGTGTACTGAAGACAACATATAGTGTCTTATGCTTTTTTATCCATTCATCCAGCCTGTGCATCTTCAGTGGGGAATTCAAGCCATTAGTGTTTATTCAGAGAATTGATAAGTTTAGTGAAGTCCCATTCGTCTTATTTTCAGAGAGCCTACTGATTTTTTTATCCTTTACATCACTGTGGGAAAAGGGCTTTATCCTTTAGTTTCTGGGTGTTTACTTTGCTGGCAGTCTATCGTGATGGTCAGTGTTGAGAATAGGTCTAAATGCTTCCTGTAGAGCTGGAGGTTTTGTGGTGAATTTCCTTAACTATTGCATATCAGTAAAATATTTGACTTCTCTACCAAAGTTTAAGCTTAGTTTTGCAGGATACAGAATCTGGGCTGAAACCTATTCTGGTTTAAGAAGGTTAAAGGTAAATTGCCATTCTTGTCTGACTTAAATTTGCTCCTGTAGATCAGTTGATACTTAAAACGCTTGTCTGCTTACAGAATTTTCTCTTTTGTCTTGATTTTGGATAGGCTCATTACAATGTGTCCTGGAGAAATTCTGTTATGATGACATGGGGTTTGATATTTCTCTAAAAAGAGTGTGCTGGAATCTTTAGTGAAAACTGGGAAATTTTAATTTATGATATCCTTCGTAGGACTTCCATGCCTTTGGATCATTCTTCTTTACCTTCAGAGATACCTATAATTCGTATATTTGATTGCTTTATGAAGTTTCTGTTCACTATCTCTTCTTTTCTGCTTCTTTAACTACCTGACTTAGCTCATGAACTTTATATCTAGCTCTGAGTTCTTTCTTCTCCATGGTCTAATCTTTGATTGATACTGTCTATTGCAGTTTTATGATTCCCTGATTGATTCCTTTCATTTCTTAAGCTCTGCCATATCTTTTCTATATTCTTCCTATGTTTCATCCATTTTTTTAGTCTGTTTTCCACTTCCTTGTCAATATCCTTTGACTGCCTCTGCCATCCATATTTTAAGTTATCTTTCTATCATTTCTATTACTTCTTTATTTGTAACGTCCTCTGCAGTAGCCATCTCATGGTCCTTGGGGAGGAGGTTGCTATTTTGGTTTTTCATAGTTCCAGGATTTTTCTTTCAGTTTCTCCTCATGTGTGTTTTTCCTTGATTACTTCCTTCTCTATGTTTTTCTTTTCACTGCCTGCTTTAGTTGAATTGCTGTGTCTTAGATTTTAGTTATTGACGTGTCCTATTGATATAAGCCTAAAATGAAGAAAATAGTAAAAAGATAGCAATGAGAAAGAAGAGAAGAAAAAATATAGAAGGAGGGAAAAAACAACAAACAAAAAGAAGGTATTGAAAGAAAATCATTGAAGAAAGGAGAGATGAAGAACAAAAAGAGATAAAGAGAGCCATAGGAGAAATAATATTGTCCCTAGGGTGCTATTCCAACACCTGTGACTCCAGAACTTTGGGTTGATAGGCTTATGTGGCTTTCAAAATCTTGCACTCCTTACCAGCCTGGGCAAAATCAAGACAGCACTTCCACCAATTATAGGAAGATAATGAAAAAAAAGAGAGAGAGATGAAAAAATTAGCAATATATTGCAGTAGAGACCTGCCAGTACTAACTTTCCAAAATCTAAAGGTAGAAGGACACCCTGCTCCATAAGTTTGTGAGCTACTTGAGCTGGACCACTGCTATGATTTCCCAGTCAGACCAATGTTGTAACTTCCCATCACTGAGAAGAAAAAAATAAAAATAGATGAAGAAAATAAAAAATAATATTATGTAAGATATAGAAAGAAAATAAACATATACCCTAGCTTTTGTTTGAAAAATTAACATGGGAAAAATAAGCAAAGTTGAAAAATCTCAATCAAGAGAGAGAAAAAAGAAAGGAGAGAAATAAAGAAGAAATAGAGAATAATAAGTAAGGGGATAAAGAAAATGAAGATGAAGGTTATGAATACAACCACTCAACCAAAACCAAAATAAATCAAGAAGAAAAACAAACAAAAAATAAAAACCCAACAATAAAAAAAAAAAAAAAACAAAACTAAAATAACAGCAACCTCAGCAACAAAAAGAGTAAAGAAAAAGAAACCTAGACATCGGGTGGCACTGTGCTATTAGGAGATGGAGAACACACTCTGAAACCTATCTTTAGTTGTTGAGAAGATCTGGTCTTGTCTTCCTGGATTTAGTTGCCCACAGTCAGTGCCTGTTTGTCATCAGCATTCAGTCCCTGTGGTGTTGGGGTATTAAAGCTCCTGCCAGAATCCTTAGGAAGCATGTCTCACAATGTCCCTTGATAACAATTCTCAGGGTTATGAGAGCCACTCAGATCACCCAAGACTAGTTGCCCAAGCTCATCAGTCAAGCCAGACCCAGGTACACTGTAGACTGTTTTTTCCTACATGACCTTCACATGATGGCAGCCCAGCTAGCAGCAAGCTGGTGGGAGTTCTACCCACTGTGTATTCAATCATAGCCACTGGAAACTGAGGCCATCCACTTGTCTAAGACCTCCATGGCAGGTCCAATGCACAGTCCATCCCAAAATCAAACCCTGCAGGACAAGTCCCTCCTGTCTGCAGTCCTCAGGTTGAGGGCTGGCCAGCAGGCTAGTCCCCACATATTCCATGAACTCAACTTCCATTCTGTTGTCCTTGGCTTCTGACCTCCTTGATGGCTCCTGTAGTCTACCGTTGCCTCGATGTGCTCCCAGAGTGATGATTCCAGGAAGTTTTCCCCAGCCAGAGATGATTAGGAATTTGTTTTTTTACTCTGCCTTGCCAGCAGTAGGCTAGTAGGGACATGTTTTTAGTCTGACATCTTGCCTTGCCCTCTAAACTCTAATATTTTAATGCACCTCAGTTTGTTTTAATGTGTCAGCATTTCAATGGTTTTTATGGCTGAGTAGCATCCCATCATATGAGGTCAGGCAATAAATTTACAAACTCATCCTAGAAAAAGTGCTACATTCCTCCGCTGAATATTACTATCATCACCCTTGAGGTACTTCATTTGGGAAATAATGCATCAATGCCAGAGCCTATTCTGCCTTACAAAGAAATTTTGTAACATTTTTTCTTGAATGGCTGTCAGAGTTGTTATACAGAGTCTGAAAATTAAGTTCTAAAACTCATCTTAGAAAAAGTGCTGCATTCCATGTTTCTGAAAATCACTGTGGTCACTTTTGAAATACTCTCCTTGGCAATCTGGGGAGGTGGCAGAAAATGGAGCCTTTATACACTCTTGGTAGGACTACAAATTAGCACAACTTTTATGGATAACAGTATGAAGACACATTGAAGAATTAAATGCAGACCAAATATTTGATCCAGCAGTTTCATTACTGGGTATTTACCCAAAAGAAAACAAGTCATTTTATCAAAAAGACACCTGTACTCAGATGTTTATTGCCATAAAATTAACAATAGTAAAGTTGTGGAAGACATTAAGAAATGGAAGAACATACCACACTTTTAGCTAGGAAGAATAAACAAGGTTAAAATGTATATACTACCCAAAGCAGTCTACATATTTAATGCAATCCCCATTAAATTACCTTCACCATAATTGGAATGCCAAAAAAAAAAAAAAATTCTTTATTTTGTATGGAACCAGGGAAAAAAAACTTGTAAAGTCAAGGCAATCCTTAGTAATAAAATGAAGTCAGAGGCATCACTCTATCGGACTTCAGGTCATATGATAAGTCTCTAGTGATCAAAATAGCTTAGTATTGCCACAAAAATAGATATGTAGATCTATGCAACAGAATTGAAAACCCAGAGATGAAATCAACCTCTTATTGCCATATGATATTCAATAAACCAAAGAAAAATAGATATTGGGGAAAGAATCCCTATTCAATAATTAATGCTGGGACAATTGCATAACCACATTTAAAAGACTGACACTAGACCCATACCTCTCACAACTTACAAAAATTAACTAACAATGGATAAAATATCGAAATATAAGACATGAAACAAAAAAATCCTAGAGAAGAGGAAATATGGGGAAAAACTCTATATGATGTTGGCCTGGGGGAAGATTTCATGAAGATTTTATAAAGAGGACTTCACCAACAAACAATAACAAAAATAAATAAATGGATTTAATTGAGCTAAAAAGCTTCTTCAAAGATAAGGACATAATAATCGAAGCAAACAGACCACATTTGAATGGGAAAAATATTTACATATTATTAATGTGACAAAGGATTGATAACTAGAATCTATAGAGAACTCAAAATAATAAATAAAAAAAAGGAGCAAACAATCAAATCTATCACTGGGCCAGAGACATGAACAGAACCTTGTTTGAAGAAGATAGAAGAATGGCCAAGAAACACATGAAAAAATGCTCATTATACCTAATTATCTGAGAAATGCAAATCAAAACTACTCTGAGATATTACCTAAGTCCAATAAGAATAACTCATGTCACAAAATCCCAAAGCTGCAAATGTTGGTCTGGATATGGAGAGAAGTGAACAATTTTTCACCTTTGGTGGGATTTCAAACTAATATAGCCTTTTGGAAAGAAATATGGAGGCTCCTCAGAACTAAATGTAGACTTTCCATTTGATACTACAGTTCCATTATTAAGTATCTACCTAGAATAAAATAAATTATTTTATCACAAGGATATTTGTGCTGAAATGTTTATTGTAGCTCAATTCAAAGTTGCCAAAATGAGTAAGCAACCCAGATGCCCATCAACCCAGGAATGGATTAATAAACTGTGGTATATGTGTACCATGGAATACTACTCAGCCTTAAAAATGTGGAGACCTTACATCTTTTTTGTTAACCTGGATGGAGCTGAAACACATTTGCCTTAGTAAGTTATCACAATAATGTAAATGTAAGTGTCCAATGTATTCAATACTAATATGAAACCAACAGAAACACAACTACATGCCATATAAGAGAAAAACAAGTATTTTCAATTGTGGGGGAGGGGCAGGAGGAATAGAGAGGAAAGGGGAGGAGAAGAGGGGGATTAGTAAACTCTTACCTAATGGGCATATTGTGAGAGTATACAGCACATTCCCTGAATGAAATCAACTACCACTTGAATTAAATCTTAGAAACACAAACAATATAACCTAATTATTTGTACCCTCATATTCATCTGAATAAAAAAGTAGAAAAAAATCTTCCAATAAAAAAGTCCTTAACCACATGATTTCACAGTAGAATTCTACCAAACCGTTAAAGAAGAGGTAGTATCTATATTGCATAATCTATTATAAAACATTGAGAAGGAAGGAATCCTCCCCAACTTCTACAAAGCAAATGTCACCCTGATACCAAAATAAGGAAAGAATACAAGAAAACAATATACCAATATCATTAATAAATATCAATGTAAAAATACTCAGTAAAATCTTAGCAAACTGAATTCAGCTACAAATCAACAAAAATTACCTATCATGATGATGTGGGTTTCATCACAAGGATACAAGGCTATTTCAATATACAGAAATCTGTAAACATAATCCACTATATAAACAAAAGTAAAAACAAGGATTATGATTCTCTCAATTGATTCAGAGAAAGCTTTTACAGAATTCAGCATCCTTTTTTCATAAGAGCACTCAATAATATAATCATAGATGGGACATTTCTCAAGTTGATAGAAGCTATATCTGCTGAACCCACATCCAGCATCATACTGGAGAAAGGTTAAAAGCATTTCCACTTAGAACTTGAACCAGACAAGGATGTCTGCTATCATCACTATTTTTCAACATAGTGCTGGAAGTTTTAGCCAATGCAATCAGGCAATACAAAGTTATTAAGGATATTCAAATGGGAGCAAAAGAGGTCAAACTCACTCTTCACAGATGACAGGATCCTATTCTTAGAAAGCCCCCAAGAACCAAGTAGGAAAGTCCTTAAAGTTAGCAAAAAATATAGCAATATTTCAGGTTATTAAGTCAATGTAGCTTTTTTTAAATTCTAACTTCCCTAATAATGTTGAGTGGCATATCTTCATGGTTTTGATTTTCAGTGCCATTTGTATATTTTCATTGGATAAATGTCTATTTACATTCTTTGTCAATTTTGAAATTTATTTCTTAAATTTATTACTTATGAGTTGTTTATATGTTCTGGTTACTATTTCCTTTTTGTGATATATGACTAAAAAATTGTCTCCCTTTCTGTAGGTTATCTTTTCACTCACTTGATGATGTTGTTTGGGTCGCAACATGATTTTACTTTCAATGATCTCAAATTTATCTATGTTCTGTTTTGTTACTTTTGCGTGTGTGTGTGTGTGTGTGTATAATATCTAAGAAACCTTTGCCTAATACAAAGAAAAAAAACCCTGTATTTTGTTATAAGAGTTTTATATTTTTAACTCTTACATGTATATTTTTGATTCATCATGAATTAATTTTTGTATATAGCATGAAGTATGCATCATTTTTTTTTTATTAAGATAAGGTACCATTTTCTCACCTAGACTGGAGTGCACCAGCATTATCATAGCTCACTGCAGCCTAAAACTCTGGGGCTGAAGTGATCCTCCTGCCTCAGCCTCCCTATTAGATGAGAGTTTAGGCACATACTACCTTGCTCAGATAATTTATTTTTATTATTTTATAGAGATGGTTCCTTGCTATTGCACAGGCTTGTTTTAATCTTCTGACCTCAAATGATATTCCCAACCTGCCCTTTTGAATTTCTAGGATTGCAGGTGTGAGCCACAAGGCCTGGACCAAATACATTCATTTGCATATGAATAACCAGTTGCAGTTGCCTCCATACCATTTGTTGAATATGTGATACTCTTCTGACATTAAGAAATCTTAACAATATTGTCAAAAATAATTTTTTCAAAGATGTATGGATTTATTTTTTACTCTTGGTTCTATTCCATTATCCTTACACCTGTATTATGTAGTTTTGATTACTGCAGTTTTGTGTAGTAATTTTTAAATTCAGGAAGTGAATCTAAGTACTCTAACATTTTTTATTCAATGCTGAAGTGGTTATTCTTTTTCTCTTGTATTTCTATGTGAATTTTACAATGAGTTTATCAGTTTCTGTTAGAAAAGATGCAGTTAGGGTTTTGATTGATATTGTATAGAATCTGTATATTTGTTTGGGAGGTATTATCAATAGTAAGTCTTTCAATCTATAGGAACAGCAGGTCGTTTTTAATTTCAACCTTAAATGTGACCTTTTGTGCTTTTTTTTTCTTTCAGGGTAATATGAGGGTAGAACCAATTAGGTTACTTTGTTTACATTTATTAGATAAAGTCCAAGTGTATTTGCGCCCTTTACCCAGGGTCTGTTCCATATACCCCTACATTGTTCCTTTTAGGTGAGTGATTAGCAATCCCTCCCAACTCTTCTCTCCTCTCTCCCTACTTCCCTACCCCAAACTTGAACTTAATTGTGTTTTTCTCACATGTGGGAATGTAGCAGTTTATCTATTTGTTTCATATTAGTATTGAGAACATTGGATACTTGCTTCTGCATCCCTATGATACTTAATAAAAAAAATGTTATTTAACTACATCCAGGTCAATGCAAAAGATGTAGAGTCTGTATCTTTTTGTGGCTGAATTGTATTCCATGGATACATATACAACAGTTCATTAATCCATTTATGGGTTGATTGGTACTTAGATCGATTCCACATCTTGGAGCTTATGATTTCAGTTGCAATAAACATTTTAGTGTAAATCTTATTATGGTAAAATATTTGTTTTTTTTTGCTCTGGGCAGATACTAGTAATGGTATTTCAGTATCAAATTAAGATGTACTTCTAGCTCTTTGAGAACTCACCATACCTCTTTCCAAGGAGGCTGAATTAGATTGAAATCCAACCAGCAATGTAAAGTGTTTCCTACTCTCCACATCCACAGCACCATCTTCAGTTTTGGGAGTTTGTGATGTGGACTATTCTCACTGGGGTTTTGTCCTACTTTAAGGTGGTTTTGATTTGCATTTCTTTGATGATTAGTAACAATGACCATTTTTTGATGTGTTTACTGACCACTTGTCTGTCTTCGTGGGAGAAGATTATGTTCATGTCTCTTACTCACTTACAAACCAGATTGTTTCTCCTTTTCTTGTTGATTAACTTGGTCTACCTGTATATTCCAGTTATCAGTCCTTTGTTATATTCATAGCATGCAAATAATTGTTCCTTTTCTAAAGGTTTTCTGTTTGATTTAGTAGTTATGCCCTTAGCTGTGCCCAAGGACTTTTTAGCTTGACCATGACCCATTTTTTTTGTTTGTTTGTTTTGTTGTTGCAATTGCCAATGGGCTCTGCATAACCTTTTTTTCTCAGAACCATATCATCAATAGTTTTTCCTACACTTTGTTCTGGAGTTTTGTCATTTTGTATCTTAAATTTAAATCTAGTATACAGAAAGAGTCAATTTTTGTAAGTGGTGAGAGGTGCATGTCCAGTTTCAGTTTTCTACATAGGGCTAATCACTTCTCCCTTCACCATTCATTAAAAAAGAATTATTTTCCCCAGTGCATGCTTTTATTTTGTTTATTGAATACAGGATGGTGATATGCAGCTAGTTTTATCTCTAGGTGCTCTATTCTATTCCATAGGTCTATATCACTATTTTTGCACCAGTACCATCCTGTTTTGATCTCTTCATATTTGTAACATAATGTGCAGTCTGGTAACATTATTATCCATATTTTTTTCATTGAATTGCAAAGACTACTTTTTCCTCCTTTTCAATATAAAACAAACTACTATTTTTTTCAAAGTTCTTCACTATGTTGGTGATTTGATGGGGATTGCATTAAGTCTGTAGATCCCTTGGAGAAGTAAGGAAATTTTAACAATGTTGATTGTTTCCAGCCATAACCATGGTATGTTCTTCCATTTTTAAATGTATACTGCTACTTCCTTTCTCAGGGTTTTGTAGTTCTCTCTGTAAATATCCTTCACATACTTTAAAAGATGTATTCTAAGGTATTTCATTTTCTTTGATGTTCCTGTGAATGGTATTGTGTCTTTAATTTCATTCTCAGCTTGACTTTTATTGGTGTATATTAAGGATACTGATTTATGGACATTGATTTTGTATCCTGTAATGTTACTGTATTTCTTGATTACTCCTTGGAATCTCATGGGTGAGATTCTGGGGTTTTCTAATATAATATTATATCATCAGCAATGAGTGAGAGTTTGAACTCCTCTGTCCTCATTCAAATGTCCTTATATCCTTTTCTTTCCTCATTTCACCGGTTAGATCTTCCATCACTATGTTGAATAGCAGTGGTGATAGTGAACATCCTTGTCTTGTCCCATTTCTAAGTAGAAATTCTTTCAGTTTTACTCCATTCAATATATTAGCTGTGTGTTTGCTATAGAAGGCTTCTATCAGTTTAAGAAATGTCCCATTTGTGCCTGTTTTCTTAACTATTCTTGTCAGGAAAGAATTTGTCTAATGTTTTTTCTACATCTATTGAGAGAATCTTATGGTCTTTGTTTTTGTTTCTATTTATGTGATAAATTACCCTTATGGATTTATGTATGTTGAACCAACCTTGCATTACTGGGATGAATTCCATCTGAAGATGATTTATAGTTTTCTGTAATGTGTGGCTATATTCTGTTTGCTAGAATTTTATTAACTATTACTGAATCAATATACATTAATAATATTGGTCTTTATCTCCTTTTTTTTTTTAGGTCTTTTCCTGATTTTGGTGTCAGTGTGATATTTGCTTCATAGAAGTGGTTGAGGAGATGTCCTTCTTTCTCAATGTTTTGGAATAGTTTTTGAAATATATGTGTGATCTCTGATCGAAGGATTTTTAGAATTCCAGTATAACACTGTTTGGTCCAGAACTTTTTGTTTTGTTGTTGGAATGTTTTTTTAAAATATTTTTGCAAAGTCAGTGCTTGATATTGATCTGTTCAAATTTCTAGTTCCTTCAGATTGAATTATGGATGTGATAGGATTTCAGGTGTTGCTCCATATCCTCTACATTTCCAAACTTCTGGGCATAGAGTTTCTTGTAGTAATCAGTGGTTATCATTTGTATCTCTGTCGCATCTGTGACTATTTTTCTTTTTCCTTTATGTTTGAGGTTATTAGATATTTTACATTTTGGTTCTCATTAATCTGGACAAGGGTTTATTTATTTTATTAATATTTTAAAAGAACAAGCTTTTTGATTTGAAGATCTGCTGAATGATTCTTAGGTTCTAAATTTCATATAATTATGATCTAACTTGGTTGGTCCTTTTCTTCTACTAGGTTTGAGATTGGATTGCTTTTCATCAATCACTTCCTTCAGATGGTTTATTAGGTTGTTGATTTTTCTTTCTTCTTTTTTTTTTTTTGAGACAGAGTCTCATTTTGTCTCTTAGTAGAGTGCCATGACATCATAGATCACAGAAACCTCAAATTCTTGGGCACAAAAGAACCTCTTTCTTGAGTTTTATAATTTTAGTAGACAGATGTCTCACTCTTGCTCAGGCTGGTCTTGAACTCGTGCACTTAAGTGATCCACCCTCCTCACCCTGCCAGAGTGCTAGTATTACAGTTGGAAGCCACTGCACCCAGAAGGTTGTTGATTTTTTGAGATGGGGTTTAACCTGATAATTTTTCCTCTTATGACTGCCATTGCAGTATTCCACAGATTTTGACTGCAATAGCTTCATTGTTGGTGTTTTGGAGAATTCAGATGATTTTCTTCTTTATCTCTTCCTTAATACAGCTGTTGTTCATCCTAAGGTTATTTTGTTTCTATGTCTTTGTGTGGGGATCAAGAGTTTTGTTGGAGTTTAGTTCTACTTTTATTCTGTTATGATCTGAAAAGATAGAAGGTATAATTTCCATTCATTTAAATTTGCTGAGATTTGTATGAGCCTTAAGGTATGATCAATTTTGGATAATGACTCATGAGCTGACAAGAACACATACTCAATTTTATTGAACTGGAGTGTTCTGCATATTTCTGTCACACCCATTTCTTCTAAAGTCTTGTTTAAGTTCATGGCTTCTTTGTTTAGTTTCTTCTTGGAGAATCTGTCCAGTTCTATCAGAGGGATGTTGAAGTCCCCATTTACTATGGTGTCACAGATGCCCCAATTACTATACTGTTCAGATGGGATAAGATCCATTTTCTATGTCTGGAACAATTTAAATTGTGTGCATAGATATTTAGAATTGAAATGTCTTATTTTCATATTGTTCACTTGACCAGCATATAGTGTCTATCATTACCTTTCTTTGTTTTGTTGGTTTGAGGTCCAATGCATCTGCAAATAAGATAGAGATTTCCTGCTCTGCTTTTTTCTTATTTCCACTTGTCTCCAATATGTTTTTCAACCTTTCACCCTAAGTGTTCCTGTGTCTTTGCAGGTTAGATGTTTTTCCTGAAGCCAGAATATGCTTGGATGTGGTTTTCTATCTAGGCAGACATCCTTTGCTCTTTCAGTGGGAAATTCAAACCATTCACATTTATTGCGATAATCAGTAAGTGTGGTGGTGTTCTGTTCATCTTGTTTTGTGAAGGTCAGTAGCTAGTTTTATCACTTGCACCATTGTGGAAGCTTGGCTGTCCTTCACTTTCTGGTTGTCTGTACTTTGATGGTGGTCCATTGTGATGGTCAGCAAAAAGAACAGGTTTGAGTATTTCCTGCACAGTTGGTCTTGTTGTGGCAAATTTCCTCAAACTTTGCTTTTTAGTAAAATATTTTATTTTTTCTGTACAATATTAAGCTTAATTTATCAGGACACAAATCTTGGGATGGTAATTGTTTAGTTTGAGAAGGTTAAATATGGATGACTACTGTTTTCTGGATTGGAAATGTTCTGTTAATAAGTCCACTGTGTTGTTTTCTCCCTTGTAGGAAAGAAATTGATTATGCCTGGCTGCTTACAGAACTTTCTCTTTCATTTTGATTTCAGCCAAGTTCATTACAGTGTGTCTAGGAGATGCTTTGTTCTAATTGAGTCATCCAGGGTTCTGAAACTATCTAGTATATAAATGTCTCTGACAATGCTTGTGACATTCTTCACAATGATGTCTTCAAGTACAGTTTCCATGCTTTTAGGACCCTGTTATTCTTCAGGAATCCCTATGATTCGTATGTTGTTTCATTTTGTGTGGTCCTATATCACTCTAAGGTTTTTTCCAGCCTTTTCTCTTTTCCTTCTGCTTCATTGAAGCAGGTTAGTTCAAAGTTTTGTCTTATATTTTTGATATTTGTCCTTTTCTGTGTTCTATTCTATTACTAAAACTCTCGACTGTGTTTTGAAAATCCTTAAATGCCTCTTTCAACTCCTTGAGGTCTGCTATATTTTTCTTAACTATGTTCAAATTCTTGGTGACTGTCTTTAAATTCATTGATTTTTTTTCTTTATTCCTACAAACAAATTCTATTTATAAAGAACAAAGAGAAAGTTTTAACAACTTCCAAATTTAGCTGGAAGTGGGTTCCTCTAATGCAGGATCAGAGGTGAGAGAGACTTTATTGAATTCTTGAGACAGTTTTTGCACTTATCTTGGATTTATTTTCCCATTTATCTTATTTTCCATCCATATACTGAATTATATTATTGTCATTTCAACAATTTCTCTAAATAATAATTTTAGCAGTATTTCTCTTGTAGTCTCTTTGGGAAGTTGATCTGCTTTGATTTTTCATGCTATTGTGGTTCTTCTGCTGATTACTCCCCATATTCACTTTCAATTTATTTATATATTTGCAATTATTTTTAAGCTGTAATATTAGGTTGTCCCTAAATTATTGAGAAATATTCTGTTTGGGTTGCCATAGCCAGCACTTAGAAGACTCTTTGTGCCAAAAAGCCAAAGCCTGGACTGATGGAATGCAGCACCTATCTGCCGGCAATAGTGCTATTCAACTAGCTCTGGGAAATTTTGGCTATTGAGTCAGGTGGGCTGGTGCTGACATATTGGCTTCCCCAAAGCACAGAGTTTTTCACACCCCTTTTAGGAATTTCCAGTGCCAATTGGTAGTTCTTTGTTGTTCCAGCTGCTTATCTGGTATTATGGCAGGTTGCCTGTATGTTTTAGAACTGTTTCAATGCCTAATTATATGTGCTGATGTCAAATTTAGAGGCCCTGGGATGTGGACCTTGCCCCAATCATTCCAAGACCTGGGGACAAAGCAGCTGCTTGGTGCATGCTCAGTTTGTTCAGCAGGGATTTTTGGCTGCTTGGATGCTAATACAGACTGGAAGAATTCTAAAAAATTGTGGCTAATATTGGTCTCAGGGCCTTGGAAGTGGATCATACCATGTCTGTTTCACAGCTTGTCAAAAGATGATTGCTTATTATTATGCTGATATACTCAGCAGAGTTTTTAAGGTTGTCTGTAAACTAAAACTGCTGGGCTTAAATCAGATCCAATTTCCTCAATATATGGATGCGGTTTGCCACTCCACTTCACCACTGGTTATTTGTGGTCTTTCCTGCATACAGACTCCAACAGATTCCTTTTGAACCTGCAGTGTGTGAAGGTTCCTTAGCATTAGCCTTGATTTCTACAAGCTGAGTGGAGTAGGGCTTGGGAAGACCCTCCAGGTAATACTCCTAGGCTGGGGATGGATCCCAGATAGCACGCCAAAATGATCCAGCCACAATGGTAGCTCTACCTGGAAATAAATTTAAAAATCTATGGTTTTTACCAAAGCCCTGCCTTACAACAGATTTGGAATGCCATGTATTTTTACCTGTAGTAACAGGAAGAGGATCTGTGGCTTGTTACATGCTTCCTGGGATGTCCCAGAGTGGGATGATCTGAGGCCATGCCCACCCCCTCCTTGCTGGAAGAAGCAGAATTGAAGCCTCAATCTCCAGGATGGGCCAACAGGGCACAGATACTGGATTGAGCCTCGCCACATAGTGGGGAAGTTTTCCCTATTACAGGCAAACTCAGTAGAAATCTTGCCATGCCAATGTTAGTATAGTGAGCCACAGTTTTCTCCTCAGGAGGATGGGGTGGAGGGGTGAGGGGGGTTGAGCTTTCCTATTTCAGAAAATCACACAATTCAAAGCTCCTTTAGAGTTGAGTTACTGCCAGACTCATTGGGGTAGGTGGGCAGGGCCTATTTTTGTTCCCTTCTCTGGCCAGCTATGGATCTTGCTGGTTGCTGATTATAGAGAACATGGCCTCTGTAACCCTTGCTTCCACAGTCACTTTAGTGGCTGGGTAGGGGCAAGAGCTCCTTCATCTGTCTAGGTGGGACTAGCACTCTGACTTATGCTCCAACTCATCCATGCTGGGAAGTAAGACACTGCAGGTGACACTCTGTTGGGAAACCAGATAAGAAAGAGGGACAGGCTGTGGCCACAAGGTAGCTGTAGCCAAAATTGCTCACTATTCTGCCAAGCAAGAAGGGGGCCCAGAGGATTATATTCCTAGGTTCAGGAAAATTGAGATTTATTGTCTTTCTTTACACTCTACTGTGGAGTGAGAGATCCTATGTTTTGCTACTCAAGGAGAGTCCTGTGGATGAGGGGGTCATCTTACCCATCTATTCACCTCCAGGCCCCTCTGAGTGTGGTCCACTCTATAAACTGTCCTCAATTTTCTCCCTTCCTCTTTCTCATCTTTGTCATCACAGGTTGTCAGTGAGCACCTTAATTTCTTCTCCTTGAAATTTATCCCCTTCCCCAATTTCAACTCTTCTGAGTTCTCTTCAGTTCAATTTTCTTTATTCTGGATGCGAGCCTCTGACAGAAGCTGTCTCTAATCAACCATCTTGCCCCTTCCTCTTCAATGTCAACATAGAATGTCTTATAATTTACTTACATATTATTGAGTTTTTTTAGTGACATTTTGTAGTTTTCAATGTGGATTTTGGACATCTTTTGTTAAAGGTATCCCAAAATAATTTTTATTATTATAAATGGTAATATAATTTTATTTTCATATTGTACATTTCTAGGATGTACAAAGACTTTTTTTTGTACATTTGTATTTTTACTGGCATTAGAGGAATATTTTCAGTCTCTTGCCATTACTTATGAGGCTGGCTGTGGTGGGTTTGTAGATGATTTTGATATTGTTGAGATAGTTCTGTTCTATCTCTAGTTTGTTAAGTGTCGTTTTCAATCAAAAAACAACGTTGAATTTTCTCAAGTACTTTTTCTGCTACTATTGAGATTATCATCTGGATTTTTTTTTATTGAATCATAGCTGTGTACATTAGTTCAATCATGGGGTACAGTGTGCGGGCTTCACATGCAATCTGAGATTTTTTATCAACCTGATTGACATAGCATTCATGAGATTTTCTCGTTTACTATGTGAAAACATTTTTTGATCCGTATTTAGAAGTTTTCTCCTGACCCTTCAAATATGTACCACACATGTGATCTCTCCCTTTGTCTCATCTCCCCCCAGTCTCTCCGTCCCTTTCCCTCCCTCTCCCCTTTCTCCGTCTTCCTGTGCAATAAATGGGTTGTAGCATTCACTTCAATGATAAAGAATTTGTCTCATATTAGGTGTATATACATTGGATACTTTTTCTTCCATTCTAGAAATACTTTGCTAAGGAGGACATGTTCCAGCTCCATCCATGTAAATATGAAAGAGGAAAAGTCACCATCTTTCTTTCAGGCTGCATAATATTCCATGGTATACATGTACCACAGTTTATTAATCCATTTGTGTATCGATGGGCTCTTGGGCTTCTTCCATGACTTAGCAATTATGAATTGGGCTGCAATAAACAATCTGGTACAGATATCTTTATTGTTCTGTAATTTTTGGTCATCTGGGTATATTCCCAGTAAAGGAATTATAGGGTCAAATGGCAAGTCTATTTTTAGATCTTTGAGTATTCTCCAAACATCTTTCCAAAATGGATGTATTACTTTACATTCCCACCAGCAATGTAGAAGTGTTCCTTTTTCTCCACATCCACGCCAACATCTCTGGTTTTGGGATTTCTTCATGTGGGCTAATCTTACTGGAGTTAGATGATATCTCAAGGTAGTTTTGATTTGCATTTCTCTGATGATTAAGGATAATGAGCATTTCTTCCTGTGTTTGAAGGCTGTGCGCTTATCTTCTTTAGAGGGGTTTCTTTTCAGATCTTTTGCCCATCCTGAGATGGGATCTCTTGTTTTTTTCTTGCAGATACGCTGTTCTCTATGTATTCTGGTTATTAAGCCTTTTCAGAGGCATAACTTGCAAATATTTTTTCCCATTCTGAGGGCTATCTGCTAGCGATATTTACTATGTTCTTGGTGGTGCAGAAGCTTTTTAGTTTCATCAGATCCCAGTAGTGTATTTTTTATACTGCTTCCATTGCTTTGGGGGTCCTCCTCATGAAGTATTCACCCAGGCCAATACTTTCAAGAGTGTTCCCCGCACTTTCTTCTAGAATTTTTATAGTTTCATGTCTCATGTTTGAATCTTTAATCCAGTGTGAGTCTATCTTCGTTA
>CAUYON010003627.1:0-17015 GCA_963573935.1 Arctocebus calabarensis
ACACTTTAAATTGCTAACTTGGGCTAAGCCGAAGCTTTCCCAGGAAAGCGCTGTGGCTGGGATCACTCCTTGAGTGGCTATCCACTTACCCAGTGTGCCAAAACTGGTCTCACCCTATGCCCCTGAGGGCTAAGGCTGCAAGGAGTCTCAGTCCCCGCCTTTAGGCTGCTTAGTCACTAGATTACTCGCTCCCACCCAATGCCTGTTTTGTGACCCTGAGGGTGGAGCTTGTCAGGGCAGTTCTCCCACAATGGCTCCACACAGCCCACCACCAAACACTGGCAGTTCTGTCTGGCTTGGTGGCCCATTCTGGGGCCCCAGGCAACACTCAAAAAACCCCACACTCCTGCCCAAGTTCTCCCAAGGCAGTTCAACCAAGTGCCAAGTCCAAAAGAAACCCAAATGGCTCACAGCCAAGGCCCTTCCAGCCTGCAGTCCCACTGCTGCCCCACCCACAGCCGCTGACAGGATCAGACCGAATGAACAGATGCAAGCACTTCCCCAATCACCGCTGCTTTAGCCTTCCTCAGGGTGTCCAGAAGCCTCACGCTGTCTCCCTGTGTCCCCAAAGGGAAGTTTCTGGGCAAATCTTGCCTGGAAGAGATGCCTGAAGTCCTCTCTTCCCAGTCTCACTGTGCCCAGCCACAAGGAAGCTGTTACTCGTCAGCCATCTTGCTCCGCCCTCCTCTTTAGGTTTTCTATTCACTTCCATATGTCTATGTCTCTATTTTTGTGCCAATACTAAGAGAGGATACCCAAGAAGGGTGAGGTCTAGGAGAACAGGTCTTCTCAAGGAGACCACAAGGATACACCTGCAGGGTCCTCTCCATGGTGACTCAGCTCTTGGGACTTTGTAAATTTAACTTCCTGGAACTTGGAAATTTCCACATCTGTGAAATTCTGTAGTTCTGTCGGGATTAGAATAGCATCTCCCACTTAATTCAAACTGGCCAGTGAAAAACGTACCTAGGGATTGGAACTTTTTGACTGTAGATAAAAAGGGAAAGACCAAGTCAGTCGAGGAGCACAACCATTTGGAATTCTTCTATGCCATAAGCTCCTGGCCGGTGAATAAAGCACTTCCTCTTATAAACATAGTGTTTGGGTGCTCTTTCTCTCCATTGGGCCTTATCTTCCTGCAATAATACCATGCTGTTTTTATCACTGTAATTGAAAGGGTGGAACTCGACTGGCATAGATCTCACAGAACACCAAGGATTGTATGAAAGGTCTTTATTGGTGGGGGATGCTGCAGAGCAGCACTAAGGAGGAGAGAGAGAGAGAGGAGAGAGGGGGAGAGAGAGAGAGAGGAGAGAGAAAGAAAGGGGGGAACAAGTAGAGAGGAAGGAGAAAATGAGGAAGGGGAACAGAGTAGAGAGGAGAGAGAAAGAGAGAGAGTAAAAGACAAGCATACCTTATATAGGTTTAGTTAGGGGAGGTGACGGGATGGTAGAATAGCCAATAAGGAGTTACTACTCTGGAGGGAGGAGCCATTAGGGGCAGGCCATAAGTTTGAAATTTTCAGCGGGTAATTGGGACATGGGGATGAGGTAAGTTTTGTGACCAGGAGATGTTTAGTAGGCAACTCCCTGTGCTTGGAAAGGTGGGGCTTTTCTGAGGCAATTACATAACAGTAATATAGACTTGTAATATAACCTCAAGTCTGGCAGAATGATGCCTCCAGATTTGTTTTTATTACTAAGCATTGCCTTGGCTATACCGGGTTTTTTTCTAGTTCCATACAAAATAAAGAACTTTTTTTTTGAGATTTTCAAAATATGATGTTGGTATTTTAATGGGGATTGATTAAATCTGCAGATTCCTTTGGGTAGTATAGACATTTGAACTATGTTGATTCTTCCCAGCCAAGGGCACTGTATAGTCTTCCTTTGGTTAATGTCCTCTGCTATTTTGTATAAAGGGTATTTAGAATTAAAAGTCCTTAGGGATTGAAAGAAGCTTTCAAAAGAACAGACTCTTCATAAAACCAGACTCATCAAAAAGAATAATGGACTTCCTGGCTTGGTGCCTGTAGTTCAAGCGGCTAAGGAGCCAGGCACATACAACAGAGCTGGCAGGTTCGAATCCAGCCCCAGCCTGCCAAACAATGACAACTACAACCAAAAAATGCTATTTGGGAGGCTGAGGCAAAAGAATCACTTAAGCCCAGGAGTTGGAGGTTTCTGTGAGTTGTGATGCCACATCACTCTACCCAGGGCAATAGCTTGAGGTTCTGTCTCAAAAAAATAAAGAAGAAGAATTGACTTCCCTTCCCCTCTCAATTATCTCAATATATTGCAGGAAAGGTGATCAAAAATATAACCAGACCTGGCTCAAAACATTTTAACATAATACCTGTCTTCTCAGGTTATTTACTTTTCAAAGAGAATCATTTACAAGTCAATCTGTTCCCCACCACCATCCATTCATTCTCCCAAGTATCTATTCATCCTCGCTAGTAATCATTTATTGCGACATAATTACCTATAGTCCTCATCACTCTTTCACCTATAAAATGAGGGTATGTAAATTTCTGGACCCCATCGCAAAATTGGATAGTCACTCCATGATTCTCTCTGTGCACATAGATAATAGGTAAATAAATCTCTTTTTCTTATTCATCTAATTGTGAGTTGCTCTTTAAGCACCCCTTCCAGGGTGAGGGGGAAGTTTCCTTCACCCCCACAACAGCAACAAGCAATTAACACAAGTTTACATAAACCAGTCCCCAAACTTGATTTGAACTTTAAGTGCATCCACATTTGCTCTGCAATTAAACAAAACAATCCTCTAAGTATTAGTTTTAATGGAAATATAAGGAATTCTAGTATAAATTAGATTACTTAAAATATTGACTTACATAATTGCACTTGGATTTTCACTTCCTGGCACATTTTTCTTTACAGTGTTCTTATGTTTTAATACCCTTATTTATGCAGCTTGCAAGTTTATGTTTCAGTCTTTTGCTGGCTGAAAAAGTAATTTTCCTGAGCATATAATATCCCTATAAATTGAATGGCTTACCTTCATTATCATTTGTATTATGATACCAATTTCTAGTAACTATTAAGTAACTTGTGTTCCTTTATTTCTTACAATATCCATACAAATAATTAGCCTATTAGCGTCAACCATGTGTTTTCTTTTAATTTAAAATTGATTGGAAAAAGCCAATTCTCTTTTGCCATGACCCAATATAATTTCACTAATCTGTAAAGCCTAGTAAGAACATGAGGACAATCCTGGCAATCACTTTATTTAAATTAGTGATCATGGACATGGTTTGTAAGGTTGGGGGTAGAGGAGCTGTTACAGACCAACCAGGTTCATTGCATCTGCTCAAGAGGAAGCCAATACACAAGCCAGCAGGGATTATAGCAGAGAGTTTAATATTGCAAGTGCCATGTGAGAAGAGCCATGTGAGGAGATGAGGGGAATTTTTCAAATCTCTCTCTGTGAGAAGTTGGAAGAATGGATTTTTAAAGAGAGTTTGACCGGTAATCCTAGCACTCTGGGAAGCCAAGGCAGGTTGATTGCTTGAGCTGAGACTAGCCTAAGCAAGAGCAAGACCCCGTCTCTGGAAAAAGAAAACAGACAGGCCTTGTGGCAGGTGTCTGTAGTCCCAGCTACTCAGGAGGCTAAAGCAAGAGGATCACTTGAGCCCAAGAGTTTGAGGTTTCTGTGAGCAATAATGCCATGGCACTCTACCAAGGGTGACAAAGTGAGACTGTGTCTGAAAAAAATAAATAAACAAATAGATAAATAAATAAAAGATAGTTTGGTGGGCAAAGGGCTTGCCAATTGAATCTACTAATTGGCTGGGTTCAGGTGGAGTCACAGGCGTGCAGAAATTGTCTTCTTGGGTTGAGTCAGTTCTTGGGTCAGGTTAACAAGACCAGTTGAATCAGTTCCATGGTATGGGCCACTGGTCTGGGTGGGTCAGCCATTCCACTGGAATGCAGGGCCTGGAAGATATCTCAGAAACTAACCTTAGTGGAGCTGGAATTTCTCTCTCTGGGGCGTCCTTAGCCTTGAGGTTCAAGAATGAATCCACTGACCATGTAAGTGAAAGGACAGAGTTTATTGAAAGAAAGATAAACAGATAAGGACATCTCCGTGTTGGGGAACCCAAATGGGAAGCCCACCAGGGGCTTATGGGCAGAAATTAATTTCAAAATGGCTCCTGTGTGGGAATATGGTCCCATGTGGGGCACATCTGGGAGAGGTAGTGGGTGTGTTCACTCCTCCAGATGAGGTATCAGTCAAGCTCTTTTTTTGTGGCTTTGTTTTGGGTCCAGAGAATGCAGCCTGGAAAGGGCCTGATTATGCCTAAAGATGGGATCTGTGATGAAACTGATTTCTAAACTCAGTCAGGCCTAGAAAACAGAGGGTTCCTGTCCAGCCCTAAACAGGGGACCCCTATATTATTAGGCTTCACAAGGTTGATGTTATCAATGATGGCAATGAAGAAAGCTAAGAATATTTATGACCATCATCAGCTACATGACTCCTGAGTAGTGAGCAATTATAAGAAAGCAAGCTAGAGAACAATGGCTGGTTATATTTATAAATATATGTGTGTGTATATATATATATTTTTTTTTTTTTTTTGAGAGAGAGAGAGTTTCAATATCTCCCCCTTGGCAGAGTGCTATAGCGTCACAAGCTATGGCATCACAGCTCATACCACCTCAAACTCTTAGGCTTAAGCGATTCTCTTACCTCAACCTCCCAAGTAGCTGGAAGTACAGGCATGCACCACATGACCTATTTTTGTCACAATTATCATTGTTGTTTAGCTGGTCTAGGCCAGGTTTGAACCCACCAACTTCGGTGTATGTGGCTGGTGCCATAACTACTGTGGTACGAGCACCTATTTATAAATATATTTTAACTATGCCCAAACCTTTGCATAGTTCAGGCCCCTACAACAGTTCCCACCTTATGGCCTTTTATTAATTTTTAAAAGGGGCTTGGTGCCTGTGGCTCAAGGGGCTAAGACACCAGCCACATACACCTAAGCTGGCAGGTTCGAATCCAGCCCGGCCCGCCAAACAACAATGACGGCTGCAACCAAAAATAGACGTTGTAGCGGGTGCCTGTAGTCCCAGCTACTTAGGAGGCTGAGGCAAGAGAATCGCTTAAGCCCAGGAATTTGAGGTTGCAGTGAGCTGTGACGTCATGGCACTCTACCCAGGGCAACAGCTTGAGGCTCTGTCTCAAAAAAAAAAAAAAGAAAGAAAGAAAAGAAAAAGGATAAGAGAGTGAAGTGTTTCAAAGAAGGTGAAAATTATAGAACATTTGGACATTGATATAAAACAGTGTGGTCTAATAAATACAGAAACACTGAAATAATGTGTCCATTCTAAGGCTAAATTTAATTTTGTTGCTGACCCAAAGAAACAGTATTTTATCCATACGTGACTAGATAACATTTTTTAAATATTAGTATAACTGAACCTACATTCGTCCTGTACCTCCCCAAACTCATACCTAAATTGAGAATGGGACTAGGAAAGATGCCTTGTTCAAGATTCTCAATCAGGGATGGCGCCTGTGGCTCAGGGAGTAGCGCACGGGTGGCGGGTTCGAACCCAGCCCTGGCCAAACTGCAACAAAAAAATAGCCGGGCGTTGTAGTGGGTGCTTGTAGTCCCAGCTACTCAGGAGGCTGAGGGAAGAGAATCGCCTAAGCCCAGGAGCTGGAGGTTGCTGTGAGCTGTGACGCCACAGCATTCTACCAAGGGCGACAAAGTGAGACTCTGTCTCTTAAAAAAAAAAAAAAGAAAGATTTTAAATCATGTCCTTAGAGTAATTAAAGTAATTATTTCAGGATGTTGGTTAATTTTGTGAGTCAAGGAAATAGCCATTAAGGTGAATACGGTTTAAGGAAATCCTGACACTTTAAATGCAAGGGTTGGCTCTCCAAATTTCTCAGCCTGTAGCCCCCAAAAGCAATTCAAAGACTGACTGGAGATGTTGGTGTTCCTTTAAAACCCAAAGGGCAGTTACTTTGTGTAAGACTACACTTTTTAGAAACAAAATGACTTTAGGAGACATAACTTCAGATCTCCTCACTCAAATATTTTTCCAAAAGTTATAGATTTGGGTTCATACACTCCTTCTTCCCTACTGCTGGCCTATTCTTTTTTTTGTTTGTTTCTGTAGAGACAGAGTCCCACTCCATCATCCTGGGTAGAGTGCTGTGGCGTCACAGCTCACAGCAATCTCCAACTCCTGGGCCTAGGCGATTCTCCTGTCTCAGCCTCCCGATCAGCTGGGACCACAGGCGCCTGCCACAACGTCTGACTCTCTTTCTGTTTTGCAGTTCGGCCAAGGCCGGGTTTGAACCTGCCACCTTCAGTATATGGGACCAGCACCCTACTTGATGAGCCACAGGTGCCGCTCTGCTGGCCCATTCTTAATGAGGTGCCAGCAATAGAGAAATAGTAAACGTCGGGCTACTGAAAGAAGAGAAAGCAAAAAAAAAGGAAAATTCTAAAGTGAAAGAGCAAGTTGGACGGGCTGACAGGGCCAATGACATGTGAATGACAATGACATATTTTTAGCAATGTCTGCCAACTACAGACAGAAGCCACTTACCTATCAAGGAAATGGTACTGAAGGGGAGTCTCAGGGAAACTCGCCCTTTTCCCCTAGGTTGGTTCGCTGAAAAGATCAACTCACAGTTATGGTAGATTTATAAGAGAAAGGTTTATTTCCAAATACTATGCACATGGGGGGAACCACAAAAATGATTTCCCAAAGTCTCAGTGATAGTGGCTTTTAAAGATGCCTTTTAGAAGAGAGGGGGGAGAGAAACTGGAAAGTATACCTGTAGCAAGTGGCTGCTGGGGGTGGGAAGGGTAGAGGGAGGGAAACAGATTGATTTGTAAATTAACCCGAGAGACATGTGTAGTGCTTCAAATGACCTTAGGGCCCAGTCAATTAGCCAAAAGGGTTGCTCGATACCCTTTAAGATTTTAGGTAGATAGAGGAAAGTCTTTGTTCAGAGTTTCCTCATTATGAATACCCTTTAATTCAAAATAATCTCTTTTTTTCTTTCAAAATAATCTTTACACCAAGGAATCATATTTTGAGGTGAAATTTTCTTAGTTCCTTCAGTATTTAGAATCACATGGTTGGCTCAGCATCTGTGGCTCAACCAGCTAAGGCGCCAGCCACGTACACCTGAGCTGGCAGGTTCGAATCCAGCCTGGGCCCGCCAAACAACAATGACGGCTGCAACCAAAAAATGGCCGGGCGTTGTGGCGGGCACCTCTAGTCCCAGCTACTTGGGAGGCAAAGGCAAGAGACTCGCTTGAGCCCAGGAATTGGAGGTTGCTGTGAGCTGTGATGCCACAGCACCCTACCCAGGGTGACAGCTTGAGGCTCTGTCTCAAAAAAAAAAAAAAATAGAATCACATGGTTATGGAGAAATGAGGGAGAGAATTAAAAATAACACTACCCTTGAAATGCTGTTAAATAAAATTTATAGGAGGCCATTGATTTGGACTGAGCTTATGCACTATGCCTAACAGACCAAACCAAAATGGAGTTATTCATCCTGAAGTTCTTTTTTTTTTTGCAGTTGGCCAGGGCTGGGTTTGAACCCACCACCTCTGGGATATGGAGCCCTGCGCCCTACTCCTTGAGCCACAGGCACCACCCTCATCCTGAAGTTCTATGCTACTCAGTTAAAACTAAGTTGTTTATCCGATCTTTGGAAAAATCAGAAGAGAGAAAAAGGTAATAGTCAAATACCTAATCACTCCGGTTTTAGCAGGCAGGATGAGGAAGTCTCCTCTTTAATCTTTTCTAGGAAAGTCACGTTGAAACTACTAATACATGTTTGTTCTCCGGTTCTCCTTTCCTCAGCCCTTTCTGCCTATGAAGCCAACCTAGTCTGTTTGGTTCTTTGGGAGTTTTTTTTGTTTTTTTGTTTTGTTTTGAGACAGAGTCTCAAGCTGTCACCCTGGATAGAGTGCCATTACAACATAGCTCACAGCAACTTCCAACTCAGGCTCAAGCGATTCCCCCTTGCCTCAGTTTTTTAATTTTTATTTTATTTACTTACTTACTTACTTATTTATTTATTTTAACCCCCCCCAATGGGACCACCTAAAGAAGCTGACTCATGAGGTATTTATTTATTTATTTATTTTGGTTTTTTTTTCCGCAGCTTTTGGCCGGGGCTGGGCCAAACTGCAGCAAAAAAATAGCTGGGCATTATGGCAGGTGCCTATAGTCCCAGCTACTCGGGAGGCTGAGGCAAGAGAATCGCCTAAGCCCAGGAGTTGGAGGTTGCTGTGAGCTGTGTGAAGCCACAGCACTCTACCAAGGGTGATAGCGTGAGACTCTGTCTCTACAAAAAAAAAAAAAAAGGCAGAGTCTGAAGAGCGGCACCTGTGGCTCAGTGAGTAGGGCGCTAGCCCCAGAGCCTGAGGGTGGCAGGTTCAAACCCAGCCCCCTGCCAAACTGTTTCAAAAAATAGCCAGGCGTTGTGGCGGGTGCCTGTAGTCCCAGCTACTCTGGAGACTGAGGCAAGAGAATCGCCTAAGCCCAATAGCTGGAGGTTGCTGTGAGCTGTGTTGTCATAGTACTCTACTGAGGGTGATAAGGTGAGACTCTGTCTCTGTAAAAGAAAAAAAAAAAGACAGTCTGAAGCTGTTGCCCTCTGTAGAGTGCAGTATCGTCACAGCTCACAGCAACCTCTAACTCTTGTGCTTAAGTGATTCTCCGAGTCTTGCCTTAGCATCCCAAGTAGCTAGGACTACAGGTGCCCACCACAATGCCCGGCTAAGGGTTAGAACTTTTTGATTGGAGATAGAAAGAGAAAGACTAAGCCAGTTGGGGAGCACAGCCATTTGGATTTCTTCTATGCCATAAGCTCCAGCTGGTGAGTAAAGCCTTTCCTCTTATAAACATAGTGTTTGGGTGCTCTTTCTCTCCCTTGGGCCTCATCTTCCTGCAATAGTTTGAAGACCGAGAAGGAAGTATATAATGTTCTTCCCTTCTATCTTGAGATGGTATGCTCTTGCCATTACCTTATGGTAGTTCTATAATGTGTTTTCTTTTTTCTTTTCTTTTTTTTGAAAGAGTCTCACTTTGTCACCTCGCTCTCAGTAGAGACTCTTACCTCAAAAAAAAAAAAAAAAAAAAAAAGGAAACACCATTCCCTACACAGACTCTGCACAGAGGTAAAAGGTAAATTTGTCCTGTGGGTCTTGGTTTGCTGACCCCTGGCATACCCAGTACTTCGCAACTTTTTTTTTTTTTTTGAAATCGAGTTTTACATGTTGCCCTCAGTAGAGTGCCTGACATCACAGCTCACAGTAACCTCAAACTTTTGGGCTTAAGCAATTCTCTTGTCTCAGCCTCCTGAGTATCTGGGACTACGACGCCCGCCACAAACGTCTGGCTATTTTTAGAGACGTGATTTCTCTCTGTCTCAGGCTGGTCTCAAACCTGTGAGCTCAGGCAATCCACCCTCCTTGGCCTCCCAGGGTGCTAGGATTACAGACATGAGCCCCCTCACCCACCCCTACTTGACAATACTTTGAACCCAAATTACTTCTCTTGTCTCCTGCTACAGCTTACTCTAATATTCTTCCTCTTCCAGGCCTTTTGAACTTACTAAACTTTCAGAATAAATATTGCTTTTTCCAACCTGCATGACTTGGTTCATGTTCTTTGCTTTATTTGAATGCAATGGCTCTTCTTTGCCAGAGACTATTCAGACACGCTTAAGAAAAACAGTAATGGGCGGTGCCTGTGGCTCAGTGAGTAGGGCGGCAGCCCTATATACCGAGGGTGACCAGCTCCCAGCCAAACTGCAGCAAAAAATAGCCAGGCGTTGTGGTGGCTGCCTGTAGTCCCAGCTACTCGGGAGGCTGAGGCAAGAGAATCGCCTAAGCCCAGGAGCTGGAGGTTGCTGTGAGCTACGATGCCATAGTGGCAACGGCATGAGACTCTCTCTGAAAAAAAAGAAAAAAAAAAAGAAAGAAACAGTAATTTCATGTTTTTTCCCAATTTCCCCAAAGACCTAGCTCCCTTTCTCATAATCTTTGTTTTGAATTTGAAGTAGGTTAATTTAGCATTTTGATTAAGCATTTAGATAAACATTAGAGTCAGCCAGACCTGAATTCAAATTCCAGCTCTATTCTTCCTAGCTTTGTCTTTGGAAACAGTATTAGCCTTCCTGAGCTTCAAGTTTCTCCTCTCAAAATTTAGAAAGATGGGTCAAAAATACGTAGTAAAATCAAGTATGTAAGAGGTTTTTGTTGTTGTTGTTGTTGTCATTGTTGTTTAGCAGACCCTGACTGGGTTCGAACCCACCAGCCCCTGTTTATGTGGCCAGTGCCCTAACCACAGAGCTACAGGCTCTGAGCCAGTAAGAGTTTTAAGCAAGGCTCATAATGAATGTTCATTAATGGTTAGATTTTATTATTCAGTCATTTATTCATTTGCTTAATTGAGCAAATGAATAAATGTTTATTGAGCACTTCCAAGGGGCTAGGCCATGTGCTAGTCACTGTCAGTGATATATCAATAAACAGTATGAAGGTTTTGGTCTTCCCGGATGTTATATCAACAAAGTGAAACAGGTAAACACAGATTGTAATTAGTGCTGGGAAAGAAATGTAAAGGGCATAAGGCCCTAACATATATAATCAATAATCTAGTTGGAGTAAAATGAATTAAGTACCACACTTAATTTAGACTAATCTTTTCAGCTCTTTGGGCCTCCCTTAACTACAATATGAGGATTACATTTCTAAACTTGCTTCTAAACTAGATTGGAGTTCTAGACTCCCAACTCTATGTGTAATATCCCACATCAATTTTGGTGATCTCTAGTTTCCTGCCCAAATGGCCAATGATAGCAAGAACTCCAGAGATCCAGGCTACCCTCCAAAGGATCCTATTGTCAATCTTAAATGAAATTTAGAAAATATGATTAAGTATAGTGTTTATTTGAGAGCAAAGCTTGAGGATAGCCACCCAAGAGACAATGACTCCAAACAAATGGGGTCAGAGTTTTAAATTTCACTTACACAGGCAGAAATACAGAAATTTTAGCAGAATTATGTTTTGCATAGGAGACTAGTGCATACCTTACAGTAACGTGATTGGTTATAGATTGCCACATTCCAGAGAGGATTATTACTCCCTGAGGAGGCGCACAGATCTGAGGGTGTGTTATCTCTGGTTCCATTTGGTCTCCCCTTACCCCCTGTCTTCGGTATGATGGATATATGTGCTGTATTTTTTTCTTTCTCTTCTTTTTCTCTCAATTTGGTCTTAATTATTTACAGGAAAAAGAGAAAAAGACAGTAGTTGTAGCTGCATGCCACATGACTCAGACTGCATGCTCACATTCTCTCAAGGCTCAGAATAGTTCTTTTTCTTTTCTTTCTTTTTTCTTTTAGCAAGCACCTTCAGCAGAAGGCTCACAATAGTTTAAGGTTCTAACAGCTTTATGTTTGAATTATTTTAAGTTTATATTATTTAATTTTAGATTATTATGAATTGTATTCCCCCTACAAATTCATATCTTGAAGCCCTAAGCCCCAATATGATTATATTTGGGGGTAGGTCCTGTAAGGAGGTAAGTAAGTGAGGTAATAAGGCCGGGGCCTTGATCTGATAGGACTGATGCCTTTAGAAGAAGAAGAAGAGACACCAGAGATCTCCCTCTCTCCATGTGTGTACAGAAAAATGTCATGTTAGGACACAGTGAGAAGGTGGCCCTCTGCAAGCCAGGAGAAGTAGATTCACCAGAAACCAACCCTGATAGCACCTTGATCTTGGACTTCCAGCCTCTAGAACTATGAGGGCATAAATTTCTGTTGTTTAACCCAACTGCCTATGGTATGTTGTTATGGCAGGTGGAACAGATACAGTTCCTCAGTCCCTTCCCACTCTCTGTAGGTTGAAAAATCCCCATAGACTTACCAGAAATTCAAGTTAGAAAAGTCCCATTCATGATGGAGCTCAGTGGCTTACACCTGTAATCCTAGTACTCTGAGAGGCCGAGGTGGGAAGATCTCTTGAGCTCAGGAGTTCAAGACCAGCCTGAGCAAGAGCAAGACCCCATGTCTACTAAAAATAGAAAAATCAGCTGGATATTGTGGTGGGTGCCTGTAGTCTCAGCTACTGTGGAGGCTGAGGCAGGAGAATCGCTTGAGCCCAGGAGTCTGAGGTTGCAATGAGCTAGGCTGATGCCACAACATTCTAGTCTGGGCAACAGAAATAGACTCTGTCAAAAAAAAAAAAAAAAAGTCCAATCCAGACTGATCCAGCCTTGGAATCCAGACACAAATGGAAAAGACTCCTCTGTCAATGAGAGGTTGAGGTCCCACACACAGAAGCAATAATTTCAGCCCCTAAAAGAGCCATGAAAATCAAATAGATGCTATTTGTAGTTAAAGGAGTCTTCCTATGCTGAACTAAACTAAAAGAGCTTCTCAGCTTTCTCTTAGCTGTCTCAACTTCTGGGATTGAGAGCCTTTACCTCTTTTTTTTATTGAATGTCAAGGCTTATCCTGTAGTTCAAGTTCTGTTAAGCTTTCTAATAACTTTATTTCAAGACTGTCTTTTTTTTTTTTTTGAGACAGAGTTTCACTATGTCACCCTCGGTAGAGTCCTGTGATGTCCCAGCTCACAACAACCCCAAACTCCTGGGCTCAAATGATTTTCTTGCCTCAGCCCCCCAAGGAGCTGGGATTACAGGTGCCTGCTATAACGCCTGGCTTTTTTTTTTTTTTTTTTTTTGGGTTGTTGCAGTGTGGCTGGGTTTTGAGCCGCCACCCTTGGTATATGGGGCCAGAGCCCTACTCACTGAGCCACAGGCGCCCTCCCAGCCCCTCCCCCGTAAGTGACCTTTCAAAGGACTGAAAAAAAATGATACAAGCATGTTGGTATGTAAACAGGTACAAATTTTAGTAATGTATATTTGCAATGTTAAAGATGCCTATGTCTCTTGCCTCAATAATCTCATTGAAAAATCAGTGCTAAAAATTGCATAAAGAACTCTCATGCTTAAAGATATTCATTGCAGTGTTGTTGTTTATTTGTTTTCTTTTCAGAATAAAAAGGAATAGAAACAATAGGGGAAAATGGAAACTATCCAACAATAGATGAACAGTTGAGGAAATTATGGAATGTTATTTTAAAAAGACTGTAGGGGCAGCATTCATAGCTCAGTGGATAGGGCACTGGCCACATACACGGAGGCTGGTGGGTTCAAACCTGGCCCAGGCCAGCTAAAACAACAATGAAAACTGCAACAACAACAACAACAAAAATAGCTGGGTACTGTGCTGGGCACCTCAGCTACTTGAGAACTCTCAGCTACTTGTGAGGCTGAGGCAAGAGGATCTCTTGAGCCCAAGAGTTTGAGGTTGCTGTGAACTGTGATGCCACAGCACTCTATCCAGGGCAACAGCTTGAGACTCTGTCTCAAAAAAAAAAAAAAAAAGACTGTAAAAACAAGAAAATGCTTAAATGAAAGAAACTGAATACCAAATTGTATGTACAGTTTTATTTATTCAATTTCTGCTAAAAAGGCTTTGGGACTTGATACTGCAATGGGTTACATTGCAGAACTAACTCCGGCCTTTGGCATTTATCCCCACATAAGGGAAAACTAAAAGGTTTAATTGTCAGGCATGGTGGCTCATACCTGTAATCCCAGGACTTAGGAGGCCAAGGTGAATAGATTACCTGAGCTTACAGGTTTGAGACCAGCCTGAGCAAGAGCAAAACCCTATCTCTCTAAAAAAAAAAAAAGAAAAGAAAAAAAATAGCTGGGCATTGTGGTGGGCTCCTATAGTCTCAGCTGCATGGGAGGCTGAGGCAAGAGAATCACTTGAGCCTAAGAGTTTGAGGTGCTGTGAGCTCTGACGCTATGGCATTCTACCCAGGGCAACAGAGTGAGACTCTGTCGCAAAAGAAAAAAAAGAAAAATTATTTTCTTTTTTTGAGACAGAATCTCACTCTATTGCCTTGGTTAGAGTGCTGTGGCATCATAGCTCACAGACATGTCAAACTCCTGGATTTAAGTGAGCCTCCTGCCTTGGCCTCTCAAATACTAAGACTACAGGCACCCACCAAAATGCCTAGCTAATTTTTCTATTTTTAGTAGACACGGGGTCTCACTCTTGCTCAAGCTAGTCTCGAACTCCTGAGCTCAAGGGATCTTCCTGCCTCTGCCTCCCAGAGTGCTAGGATTACAGGAGTGACCCACCATGCCCAGCCACTAAACGGTTCATAAGGTAGTGATAAAAAGTGCTCGATAGAGAAATAAGCAAAGCAAAGATTGCCAGGAAAACTCTAAAAGGAAAATGCAATAAGAAAGGACTCATCTGCCCAGATGTGGAAATGTAATTTGTAAAAAGTCAATAATTAAAACAGTGTGATACCACTGCATGAATAGACAGACTAAAGGAACTGAACAGAAAGTTTAAAAATATAAACAATAGGGGGAGGAGCCAAGATGGCAGTCTGTAGCCAGCTTTCTGCAGACACTCCTGTCCAGAAGGAGAAAGGACAGAAATTTAGCAAGAAAGCCAACGGCTTGGAGCTGAGCCAAGAGACAAGGTCAAGGAACGCACATCAACCCTGCTGGAGTGACCTGCGACCCCAAGGATACAAATAAAAGGTACAGAGCACATCACCAAGCTGACGGGAGTCCCCTCCCCCAAGAGAACAGCTCACAGTATACCCCATACCTTCATACAAACAAGCAAGCAGAGTTCAGATGTACTCCCACTCTACCCCACGGGATAGACCCTCTAAAAACCGGACCTCCTTCCCCTGTGCCACAGCACTCTCCTGCCCGGCATAAAGCTGTATAAAACTGTATATATTCTCTACCTGCAAGTTGGAACTCCTGGCAATCCCCTCCACTCTCACCCTGAGGTCTGGAGGTCTGTCCCCCACAGAGTCCAGATTCTTGAACACTTTCTCGAGGGGTGTGGACAGGGCATGGGTTGCCGCTGATCTGTGCTGTTCTCCCACTCGGGAGCAGTGAGAGAGTGAGCTGAAAGGCGGCTGGCCAAAAAACGGCTGGCTGAGGTGGACCAAAGCTTTGCTAAATTTCAGCCACACCTGGCCCAAAGGGGATGATAGCTGAGACAAAGGGCTGAAGCTTACAGACTAAGTCAGGATATTAGCAGCCCAGCGTCTCTTCCACAGGGCAGAAATTCTGTGAACTTGTTCTGTTCTATCACCTTTTTCATCTACTTTACATCAACCAGGGACAGGGCTGGAACTGAATGAATCGCCCCAGCCCCCATCAAGTACCCAGGTTGTTAGGCCTCACCTCCCGCCCTGCCAACACCGAAATAACCGGTGGACTGGCTGAGAAGCCACAGAGCCCGTGTGACCTAGGTAGGTGCAAACCTCTAGAGCATCTGCTCTTTGGAGGGAACTGGACCACAGCCCTGCAGGATTACCAGAGACTGGGTGCAACAGAGGGGCAAGGCGGGAAAAGAGGCATCAACCTGACCAGGCTAATTTACTGGCTTGGGGGGGCCCTCCTGAGCTCACAGAACACTGGAGTGAGTTATACTAAATCTGCCAGCAGACATCAGCTGTCTAGTTGCCGGAGACTTTTCAACTCTTTGATTTGAGGTTGATACTGGCTGGGACAATTGACTGGTACCTCTTTAACTGGGCCAATCACCCAAGGACTTTCCAACGTTGTACACCTGGTGTGTGGTAGTGGGAAGGTTTGATTTTCCTTTCCAAGTGTTGTGGAATTGTTGTGGGAGAATACTCGCAGAGGGGCTGCTTTGCTTGACCTGCTCTCAGGGGATGAAAGCTGAGACAAAGGGCTGGAACTCACAGAGAGTAAAACCCATTTGAAGCCCCAGTCTGATCAGGGAAAATAGCCTTGACCGAAATAAATTCTGCGAACTTGTTCTGTACTAGCAGCAACATCAATCAGGGACAGGGCTGGAACTGAGTGAAATGCCCCAGGCCCTGTTAAGTACCCAGGTTGTCAGGCCTCACCTCCCCCTGCCAAACAGTGACAGGGAGTAGCGGACTGGTTGTGGAGCCACAGACCTCACTGTGACCCAGACAGGCGCAAACCTCTGGAGCATCTGCTCATTGGAGGAAACTGGATCACAACTGTTACCACCGACTGGGTGTGATAGAGGGACAAGGTTGGGAAGGAGGCATCAACCTTCCCAAACTAATTTATTTGCTGGGGGGGTGCCCTCCTGAGCTCACAGAGCATCAAAGTGAATTATACAAGAGCTTCCAGCGGATCCCTGCTATCTAGTTGCCAGACTTTTTTTAACTCTTTCATTAGAGATTGTTGCTGGCTAGGACAATTGATTAGGACCTCTTCAGCTGGGCTAATCACCCGAGGACTTTCCAAAGTGATACCCTGGGTGTGTGGTAGTGGGAAGGTTTGATTTGGCTTTTTCAATTGTTGCTTGTGGGGGGTGCAGCGACTTAACTCTGGTATTCCTTCACAGCTCAGATTTAAATCCAGAGTAACAGATTCTCCAGGGTAAGACAAAGACCAGCTGAAAATAAGACACAGCCACTTACCCCACTACACCAAGAAGGTCACCAGTTTCGCAAGGAGTGGCAAAACTCTAGAGGAAAAGGTACAGATGCCAGTCCAAGCTTTTAAGCAAAGAACTGGTCAATCACTACTCCTAGAACTCCCAGCCCAAATTGTCCTTATCTACTCATTTAGCCAAACAGTGTAAAAATAATCATGGGACAGAATCAACGGAAAAGCTCTGGAAATGTGAACAACCAGAATAGGTCAACCCCTCCTCCAAGGAATAATCTGGCAGACACAAGCGAGGATCCTATGCATAAAGAGATGGATGAGATGTCAGAAATTGAATTTGGATTGCAAACAAGATCAATAAAATAGAGGAAAAGTTGGATTTAGAAATTCTGGGTGCATTTCAAAAATTGTCTCAAGAAGTCAAGGAATTCAAAGACCAAATGACCAAAGATTTGGACACATTGAGGCAAGAAATT